>VZTF01008194.1:802240-1036143 GCA_013397755.1 Cnemophilus loriae | reverse complement strand
CGGGGTCGGGGGGCGCGGTAGCAGCCTCCGGCTGTCGCCGCGAGTGACTCAGAGCAGCCCGGGCAGGGCGGGCTGGAGATGCGCCTCTCCGCCGGGCTCCGGGCAGCGGCGGGAGACTGACTGAGCCACAAAGAAGTTTCCCCGGCGGCGGCGGCGCGGCGCTCCCCCATGCACGCCTCCGGCCGCCGGTCCTGGAGCGCTGCTCGGCAGGCGCCCGGCGCCGACCCCGCCATGGAGCCCCGCGCGGGGCTGCACAGCAGCCCGGAGCTCAGCCGGGCCAAGCGGCTGACCGTGGGGGAGCTCTGCTCCCTCTTCGAGGCTCGCTGCGCCGCCGTCGCCGCCGCCGCAGCCCGTCAGCTGCCCGACCGGCCAAAGAGGGGCTGCCGACCCCCGAACGGGGTTCTGCCGCCCGTCATCCCCCGGCTCACCGTCACCACCGAGGAGAGCGGGGAGGCGCAGGGCAGCCCCCAGGCGCGGCCGCCGCGGCCGGAGGGCGGCGGGCTGAGGACGGGCAGCTCGCTGCACCTGCAGTCCCGCAGGCTGTCCAACTCCTCCGTCTCCTCCACCGGCTCCTCGTCTCTCCTGGAGGACTCGGAGGACGACGTGCTGAGCGACACGGAGTGTAGGAGCCAGGGCATCGTGCACTTGGAGCATGGCGAGGATACCAGCCAGGTAGGGGCGCGGGGTGACCGGTTCGCCCGGGACGCGCTGCCCCCTGGCCGGGCCAGCCTGGCCGGGCAGCTGGGCGCCTCCTGGGCTCCTCAGGGGCCACCAGATGCTCCCGCTTGGAGTGAGGTTTCCGTGACCCAACTCCACGGAAACTCCGGGAAACTCCTGTCCCAGGCCGGCAGCAGTGCGGTGCGGTGCACAGGCTACTGTGCCTGGTGGAAAAGCGCTTCTGCACGTGGGCTCCTCAGAAACCCGGCCAGACTTGCGCTGTTTTTTTCTGCTACGGAATTGTACTTGATGTCCCAGGAATATGGGGAGATGTTTTTTGATCAAAAGTGGGTTGTTTTTTCTTTTTTCCAGTCTCCTGTGTCAGATGCTCAAAATAAAATTTTTCCAGGCATTTCCCAGCAGGTATTTTTTGTCTCTTTCACTCCTGGAGTCTGTGGTTGTCAATTTTTGAGCCGCTTCTTGCTGTGAGCATGACAGGAGATGGGGAGGAGCTTGGAATGGATAGAATGCATGCTTTTGTCCATTCTGGCAGCAACACATTCTTCTCAGTAAATCCCCTCTGTAATTTGGCAGCTTTCATCCGCGAAGTGCACTTTTAAAGGCATATAGTTAGTTGCTTTTTCATGATCTTTGATGTATGTTTGTCTGACTCCATATAACGTGCTTCTCAGGCTTTTGTAGCTGAAAAATGTAGCTTTAGTGAATTCCCCCTCCCACCTTCATTGACACCGCAGCTTAAATCGTTGTTCTACTGCCAACTCATTGATGCTGAATTGTTTTCGAGCAGAACATATGCTTTGATAAAAAAGGTGTAAAGAAGAAGTAATGCAACTTGTGGGTGATACCTCCAGCTGGACTTTTCTCATGGTAATTGTGGGTTTTCTACTTTGGAGGACACATAGTACAGGAACTAAAATGCTGTGCACAATATTGGTTTTGTTTGCATCAACTTGTGGCCTGGTTTTGGAAGAGAAAAAAGAAATGGTTTTGTACTTTGTCATGCTGAGTGTCAAGAAACCTGTAATAATAATATTTAATTTGTACTTTTAATTCTGAGATAGAATCTGGTTTGCAGGGGAAAAAGTTACTGTTGTTTTGGTTTCTCTTCTAAAATTCGTGCTATGTGATTTTGTGAAAGTAGCAGGGGAATAGAAATTAAATAAAGGGCCATAGGACCATTTGACTCAATATCCCTGCTATGGCAGTATGTGTGGTTAATGGGGAGCAAGAATTAAATGATGACACTTCAGCAGTAAGAGAACTCTGAAATGGCATCGTGGCAGCTGGTTAAACTGTCTGTGAATATAGACTGAAGCAAAACTGATTCTTCAGATGAGAAGCCGTGCTACCTCAAAGGTTATGCTTCTACATCTCTGAAGTCATTGGAACTGAATGCAATATTGAGACCTAAATGATTTGGAGCGTATTCTTCCCTGTAGTCTGACATGCATGTATCTAATACGGCATAAGTGGATGTGAGTGATACTACTTTCTTTTAAGAAGTCTTTATAGTCACCTTTTAATTACAAGAAAATAAAATATTAAAAGAAGATCTCTAACATTGATTTAAAGACAAACTAAAAATATCTGTATTATAAATGTTTTAAACTCCGAGAGACTGTCCTGTTCATTGAGGTGTGTGGGAAATTGAGAACTTTGATAGTATCATAATAATTCGGTTTTTGCGGTTTTCCAAAGTTCAGTGCAGCTCCAGGACTGTTTAATGCCTCCTTGGTAAAGTAAGTATTCCCTCAACTCAAGTAAACTACTCGATGTTTTAAAAGGCTGCGTTACGTTTCCATACCTGCAGTGTAGGAGAAGATGGGGCAAACTGTCCACCAGGAGCTTGCATTCTGGCTGATTTTCTTTATCTCATTATCCCTTCTGTGGCAAGTTGTCAAACCAGTGCAGGGACTGGTACCTAGGGTTCTAAACCAGCAGAACTTTGTGGCACTACCTAATAAATGGGCTCGTCAGCTCAGTGCCTGCTTACATGGTTCATCCCTCCCTTCCTTGCTGCATTACCCACCAAGAGCTCAAATCCCAGGAATCTGCTGTTTCTCCTGTGTTCAGGTACACTGCCCTTCATCTCAGGTGGCCGCATTGTTTGCTCACCGATACCTGGAGGTATCCAGGACAGTTCTTGTGATTGATGTCTTTTAGTACTGGACAATGCTATCCGGTTTTGTTTCTTTAGCTAAGCAGTGACTTTGTACCATGCCAAAGTTGGAGTCTATGCTTTGAACCTCTGGAGGTTGAGCTTTACAGGATGTGTCCTTCCAACTCGTAAATCTTGAGGCAGGATGAATGTTTGTTTTAGAATGGAAGGCTTCGGGTTCAAGGCAGGCACATGCAAGTGAAAATAACAACAAATTTTAAGATAACTTAAGGAATGGTTTTATATTTCAAAGATTTTATTTAGAGGCAATTTGGAACATTTTGTTTGTTGTTTTCAGTTTAATTTAATAGGTGAAGGCTTGTTCTAAGAGTGTAACACAAAGGATAGAGACTTTTCTGAAGGAAACTGAAATTGGAGGTGGGCCAAAGTTACTGTTTCCTAATCCATGGGAAATTTTGACATTTTAAAATTTCTCTTGTATTGGGGAATTCCCTGAGACTTTTCTCTGGGAATGTTAGAAGTTAATTTGGAGCCTGGCACCTTATGGTTAAGCTCAGACCAGTGCTTGGAGAACTGCTGGACTGTCAAGCCTACCAGGCTCCCCAGTGCCTACCAGGGACCTTGGAAACTTGCCCAGGTCTTCAACTGTGGGAGTAGAAGTTCTGATAATGTTCGTGTTATCAGAGCTTCAAGGCTTCCATCTGGAGACCCAGGAACTTGAGACCTAAGCTGAAGAAGGCCCTCCCAGGGCTCTCTGCTGTTGACCTGGAGATCAAGACCCAGGTGAGTCTGAAATACTGTGGGCTCCCAAGCTACCTGTGCAGGACTGTGTGTGAGATGGGAAGCTCAGGAGCCTCTGTGTCCAGGCCTTGCTGCCCTAGAGTTCTCGGGCCTTAAATCCCGGGACGGTATGCCTGGGAGTGCTGTCTCTGACTGTATTCCTTGGAGGACTGTTCTCCTTGGTAGTTCACGTGGCAAACAACTTTCCAAGAGGATGAGTGATTCAGTTAAGTGCTTCACAGAGCATTCTGGGTTGGATGGATTGACACATCATGACGATGTTAAATTTTTGTTTCTTCTTGAGCACGGTACGTGGGCATGTCCCTGGAGTGTTAGGGCCCGTGTGGGGGCAGTGAATACCTTGGGGCCGATGGCTGATGATGACAGTGCAGTCTCAGCCTGGCTCCGCTGGGAGAGAGTGCTGTTTGCATCTGGGCAGCCCCACCTGTGAGAGAAGCTCAGTGGGTGGTGTTCCAGTTTCTCTGCATAAGTTATTCAAGCCATTTTGCATCAATTAGCAGAGGCTTTGATATGGGGCTGTCCTGGCTTTCCTGAAGGAAGACCCTTCCTACAATGAAGGGATGGAAATATGAGAGAAGCCTATTCTGCTGTTGTCTTGTTTGTTCAACTTGGGGTTCAGTGAAAACCCGTTGTGCAAAGCTGTGCTAATGGAAACTGAATAGCACCATATTTGGAGCTTTGTAAGTCTTGGCAGTTAACTTAAAAGAAAAAATACTGGTTATTTTTTAAATAGCTGATTGACAGAATAGATTTTGCCCTATGGGAAAAACTAACATTCCTGCCTTCCCTTGCATTTAAATGGGAAGCATACTTTTGCAGCATTGCTTCATGCCATCTGGGAGGTGTATATACACAGCTGAATCTTGCAGTGGAAACACCAGTGGTGCCTTTATAGTAATGGAGAGGATACAAGAGTTACATATTTTTGTCTTCATTCTGTGAATGAGCAGTTCTAAGAAAGACGAAGTCTGGTTAGCACCTTCTTTGTTGGGACAGAGACTTTAAAAAGTGGTTTTCACAGAGAATAAACACCATGATAATGTACAGCAGCCTCTCGTCCTCTTTATAGGAGAATGTTATTTACTAGATAGAAACATGTCAAGTAAATCTACTCATTTTCATAACTGTGACCTGCCATTCTAAATTCCTAGAACTGTAACCATGAGAACAGCTGACAGTTTGCTAGAGAAAAAGCAGTTCAGTTCTTGCCTGAAATGATTGCAGTCCAGAAACTTTGGGGGATATTCAGTGAAGTGCATTTGGTTTGGTTTCACTGATCTTCTTGATTATTTTTCATAACATCAAGTACCTTAAAATGGACAAGTGTATAGAAAGGCACATACACTTAATAGCTAACTAACTAAATAAATTAATAAATACAGAATGAAAGTTTCAACTACTTTGGCTCAGGGGTGGGTTACATAAGCTAATGCAGTAGAATAAAATTGTTATTTTTAAATGAAGAATAGGAGTGACGGGATGACATAAGTAAGACTGTTAATGGGATTTTAGCCTACTCTCCAAAGGAAAGAAAGCTTGTGTAATCACTCTATCAATTCAATTTGAACAGCTTTAGTAGGTTTCAGCCAAATTTGGCAGTGGCATAGACATCTCAAAGTTTCTTTAAGAGCTCTTTAAAGTTTCACAAAGGTTGGACTGGGTGAAAGAGAGGAAACCAAAATAAGTGCATACTTTTTTTTTTCTGAAGGTGCCAAAAGGAACTAAACAGCTGTCTTCTGTTTTGCTTGTTGACTGGCAAATTGTCATGTGCATGCTGGCTAGTCCATAGGTGCTTCCATGCTGGATCCAGCTGCAGCAGGTAGTGTCTCCTGTCCTAAGGGTAATTAGGAGCAAGTGTGGGAGGGATCATGCAGTGCTGTGGGCTGGTGAGGTTAGGGAGTGTGGAAGGCACTTGTTGAGGCAGAGGGGAGAAAGGGAGGAAGTTATGAGGAGGTGTGGAAATGTTACGGAGGTTGGAGGGCTATTGGAACAAGTTTATAGAGGACAGTGACAAGCTGTAGATAAGGGTGCAAGACAGTAGATAACCAGTCAAGTAGAAACTAATCTTCACTAGTGAGCTGCTCATGAAACAGCTGCTTTTAATGGAATTCATTTCATACTTCTAAAAACGTGCAGGTTTATAATGACAGTCCCAAATACTGAAATGTTCCTATTGTATACTGAACAAATTTGAGGTGAACAGCAGTAATGTTCCACATTTACACAGTTCTTCAAACAAAACTCTGAACTGAGAGCCTTCTCTCAGTTTGAGGATGAATTCTTCACCACTGTGCCCTGCAGTGGTGCAGTATATCAAAACATAAGCAGTATCAGGTCTAATAGTGACTTTTTAGTATTAATGTGGATTCTTGTCTGTAAGGAAATGCCTTAGCTCTTACCAAATCAGTTGAGAGAGAGGCAATTAAATGCCTTATCAGGTAAGAGTTTCTAATCCTGGATATACCTGAAATGGTGACTTAGAGGTTACAAGATTCTTCTCATCTGAATCAATTTCACTCTGATGGTTTTAATTTTTCATATGTTAAAAGACATGTTGTTTGGGCATACAGTCTAAAATTGAAAGAACTCTGTTATAACGTTTTCCTTATGGACCCGCTGTATTGGGTGTGTTGTAGACGTTTCTCTGTATGTCCACTTTTATAGTTCAAACCTCCTTATAATGCTTGTTACCACTAGAAAGGTGGGGAAGAAGTAACAGCAACTCCTCATCACTGGGAGCATATTTGAAGAGATCATACCTAAATATATTTTTCTCAAGCTGTCATTGACTCAGCAGATTTATTTGTGAAAACCCATGTCAGTCACAGCAGGAATAAGGGTAGTGGCTGGAGAAATAGTTTGGAAATTTTACATATCTGTATATTTTTGGGTTCTGACACTATTACCCTGTTAGACTGGTTTGATTAGAGTGAATATTTTTTAACTGATTAATTTAATTACCATGTGTAATTAGTGTGGTAGTTAACATATTCAAAAATTACCTCAACTCACATGTAAAGTTTATTATAAATGGAATGTGTTAAAGTGGATTGGTTTGATTAAATGCTCACAATGTAATGCAATTTAATGTTGGAAGCTGAGAATGCACATTGTATTTATGTGGTAAATAGCTGTTTTGTTAAGCAGTGGCTGAGAAAAACTAAAGATCATCATATGGCATTTTGTAGTGATTATCTATAAAATGTGGTGGTAGAAAAAGTAATGTTAACTTTACACATCTTGGAAGGAAAAAGTGATCTTATGTACAGCAGCAGTCGGGTCTGTCTCTCTTCTTCCTTCACAGTCAGGGTAGTTCTTGAAGCGAAAGGGGGCTGAGGCAGAGAAAACTGGCTTGTCAGTCCATGTTAATTTGGATCTTGCATAGCGTAGGTTTAAATTGAATTTTTAAGTGCTCTTCTCTACCAACAGAGCTTCATCTCAGAAGCTCACAAGTTGGGTAAGATGGCATTGTCTGTCCAAAGCATAGCATACCTGGGGAGAAATATCATAAAAAAAAGGAGGGGAGTGGGAGCATATGTTAGTCTCCATCAATTCATTCTGAACAGAAGCATGGGGAAGGAGGAGAGGCTACATGTTCATCCCGTGTCAGGCTAGCAAATACTTTGGCATATTGTTTCCAATGCTTAACTGATTAATTCCTGTCAGTAATGGAGAATACTTTCTGGGATAACACATAACCAGCAGCATTTGTGTGGATTTTTGTACTGATGAACGCTGAGCTTCTCACAAGGGATGAAATCTTTTACATTCCAGAACATGGAGATGTGAGACTGATGCTATAGAAACCCACCCTGAACCCATCAGGCCTGGCTATTGTTGCCCATTAGCAAATCTTCTATTCCTTGGCAAGCTTGGAAAGAAGTTAGCCAAAGACAAATCCACAGCTCATTTGAAGCAGTGATCATAGACTTGACGTGATCCAGATTTAGAGCTTGGGACAGACTCTCCAAGCCAGTTGGTGGCTGTAGCAAGCGTGACACAGACACTGCTTTGTGGGAGCTTGGCATTAACCCAGAATCCAGGAACACTTCATCTTTACAGGCTGAAGTATCCAAGTAAGGTGACACAGTGATGCAAACACTTTAAACTGTTTACCTCAGCCCACTAACACCACCTTTATTTTACATTCAACTTCAGTCTGCCGTTCCTATTCAGCCTTCTGACCTCATCTTTACGTGAGCTGCGTTCATAACAGCGGTGTGGTTACTGGTGATAAAGAATATGTATAGAAACATGTTATGTCTGGGTGCCATTGGTACTGAAATGTGTCTGATTCATCCAGAGGATTAACGGGAAGCTAGGATGTTGCAGAACTGTGTGAGGAAGTTAGTGGGAATGGCACAGTTCACTTGGGATGTATCAGCAGAAACTGCTTCATACAACTTCATACATATTTCTTACAACTTTCATGTGATGAGAATAATGTCTTGATAAATTATATTGAACATTGTGTAGAAAGAGAAGGTTTTTGGTTTTGGTGATGGTAAAAAATCATCATTCATTATCAATATAACTGATTTTGTCTCCTGGTCTCTGCCACATCCCAACATAAAGTGATCCAGTCATAGTTATAGCTGCATTCACTCCTCTGAGCTGCTGCAGAGAACACAGCTTTCTTTGTGTCTCAGCTCTTTTCAAGCAGCTCCATATAGCTGAGAACACTGCAGCGGTTCTTTCTAGTGATGTTCACTCAAGACAGCACATCTTTTCTGTGCTCTCCTTTGTTTGCTTCCTGTGGTGGAGTGCTGAATCAAATGCAGGCTTCTACTTCTCACCTTTGAGGTGCTGGTGCTAGTCGAAGTCTGTGTGTTGTGGGCACACAAGGGATTGATGGAGCTCAGCTGTGAGGGGTGTGTTCAGCCATCCCACTCCAGGTGCAGGAAGTGAGCTTGAGGAGGACACTTAGGTGTGCACGAGGCAGCTGTGGACTGGTTTTCCCATACCAGAAGGCATTTCTCACCAGCACCAGCCAGGGCTGGCTCACTCTGTGGCACATACTTTGGAAATGGAGGGAGCATCGTTGCCATGTGTCAACATTTTTCACTACTGGCACCTCTTCAGATGCTCTGAAGTCACCGCCTCTGGCTGAAAGTCTTTGAAGATCCTCTGAGCATGTGGCACAGGTAGTGGTACTGTCTTGTGCTTTTGAATAACCAGTGTTATGGGTACACACATTGCAAAGGGTAGCTGCAAGGTTCTAATGCAGGCAACTCAAGAGCAACACTTTGGAGGTAAGGGAGGTAAGAGGGTTGTGATGGGCACAGGTAGACAGAAGGGGAGTGGCTGGGAGTGGTTGGGAAGGCTACTGGAAATGCAAGAGGAAAGACTAGAGGGAAGAGCAAAACTTAAAGGGCAAGCAGACTGTTGCTTTAAAATTCAAGGAAAATACAGTCTCAAAAAAAGCAGGAGAACATGTGACAGTTATATTAAGATATCATCAGTCAAACATTGAAAGTATATGTAATGAAAGAACTCACGTGCCTTCAGTGTGGGTATGTTAATGTTCTACTGTTTTTCATTACAAGCAGGCGTAGCACTTGATGCACAGAATTCATGACTTTCAAGTGTTTTATATTTCCAATCAACTCAAAGGACAAGTTACAGTTTCACAGTGACTGGCGACATGTATTGCAGAACCTCTGTTTATTCATAGAAAGGTCTGCAGCAGATCACAGGAAGGGAAAGACTGACTTCCCAATTTAACGCTGCTGAATGCTGATGTGGAGAGCTGCTGCCTTTCACAGTCCCTCTTTGCTGGGGAAGATTCTAGGGAAGTTATTTATGCAGACTTTCCCCATGGCCAATAACTGTATTTTTCTCACTGTCCTTTTGACTGACTTGAGAGTGAGCCTTACTAGCGGAAACACTGAACATTTGTACATGCAGCCAAAGTTAATGGGAGCTGTTCTACAACACTGTTCTACAGTATTGTATAACACTGGGTATTAGGAAAAGCAAAAATTGACACCTCAGTTTAAGCTTTCAAATTAGCGGGTACTTTTCATATTAACCTATCTTTCCTTCAGTATTTTTCCATGTAAGATATGAATAAATCACTTCACTTAGCAGGTTGTGAAAACAAATTCACTAAAATTTGGAAAACAGTCTACCGCTGCAGTAACGGTTGTCTTTAAGTTTGTACCAAAAACTTCAGTTCTGAAAATTTCTAAGTTTTGAGTACTCAGTTTTGCATTTAAGACATCATTAAAGTTCCAGCACAAATGTAATTCTGGATCTGGACGTGTTCCAGGAGCGGAAGGTGCTGACATCCGGCAGTGATGTTTCATCCTCCCTGCATTCCCAAATGGCACGCTGTGGAGCGAGGCGGCACTGCCTGGCTGGGGTAACATTCCCGTGCTAGAGAGGGCACTCACGGCAGGGCTGCACTTGGAGAGGCTCTTCAGGCACCATGACAGGTGCCCTCTGGTGTGGGGAAAACCCAGCTCACAGCTGCTCAAGCTCACCTCCCGTGTATGGCTGAACACATCCCTCACAGCTGAGCTACACTGATCCCTTGTGTGTGCTGTGCCCAGCAGTCTCCACAGAAGGTAATTAAATACTAATGAGAGTCTACTGCAAATTAATTTGAGGTTCTTACAATTTGCCAGACTTTGTCAGGTTGACTTCTGCTCTTCCCATTGCTTACTACTGCTTTGAAAACTCTCCTCTTCCTAGATTTCAGGTTCCTTTCTCAAAATTCAAGGTTAAAATGCTTTTCAGAGGATTCACTAGAAATTTTGTAGTGGGGTCAATATGAATCTTTTTCCAGCCTTGGAAACAGCTCATGTTTTGGTAGAGTTGTTCAGTCTGAAGCAAACCAAACAGTTTTAGCTCTTTTTTGAGCTGGGTAACATAGATTAAATCACCAGAGAATGAAACACATATAAAGAATTCTTGTGCGTTGGTGCTTTGGTGGTTGTGCAGGAAATCTGGGTTTTGAGACCCTGATCTTCTGAAAGAGACAGAGCTAGAGAAGTCTATATGGCCTTTGTACTCTTCTCCATCATTGTATGCTTATGTGATGCGGCAGAAAGGATAAAAATCTGTGCGAACAGTGTTTGCATGCAGATCAGCTGTTATCTTGTGCGGGGTTTCAGTGGGTTGTTGGCTAAGTGCACTTGACCTGAATATTCTAATCATGATAAGCTCTGCTTGGTGTGGGCTCCCTCCTTTGCCACCCATGTGTGTTCCGTAGGAACAGCGTCGCTGACCTCACAAAGGGTCGGCTTTGTTCAGAGGAAAATGTAATCTGAAGAAACTAAGAAACCTTCCTACACTTCAGTTCTCACTTTTCATAGTGCAAAAGGCTGAGTATCAGAATTTTGAGCTGATAATTTGATACAGTTTGTATTGTCTTGCTCTGTGGCATTTAAATAAGGAATTTTTTTGCCTTCTTTGTACCAACCCAGAAGGAGTAAGCAATTAAATCCTGAGGTACTCATTTCAGGACAGATCCTGCCATTCTGTTGAAAAAACTATGAAAGGATTTTAAAGTGGAGACTCTTGACTTTCAGGTGCTTTTGCCTATCACTTGCTCATGATGCCACCAGGGCTACCAAAGGCAGTCAGCAGAAAAAATAATGAAGCCGTATTTCATATGTTAGGAAGAAGTAAGCCTCTAGAGTTCTCTTTGGCCTAATGGTCTGCCTGGATTTGGGCACTAATCAGGCCCCTATAACATTTTCATGAGTTGTTTTCCCAAAATTTGTAGCAAGACCAAAGAAAATTATGTGCTTTTGGTAAAGACACCAAGAAAGGGAGCAAGTCCTGAGCTCTCTAACAGTCTGATGATTAACAATCACTATGCCAACAGTCTCCAAGCCTTTGTCCAGCAGTAGGACTGGCTGATGTCCTGATTATGGTTTCTCATTCCAATATTAAAACTGGAGTGACAGATAACTAATCATCTTTCTTCTGTCCCTCTTTATCCACTGAGATTTTCCGCATCATCCCTAGAAATATGTCCTCTTCCATTGTTATAGTTCTGTGTCTTGATCCTAGTCTGCCTTTTCAGTCCTCTAATTTTCTCGGCAACAGTCCTGTCTGGGAGTATAGCATGAATGTAGCCGAGTCACCAATATCCTTTTTACATTGCGTTCTTCAAGAAAAAGAGTAGATGGGCAGCAAAATCAGTCTTGGCTTGTGAAGTAACTTCTCTGCGTGGCCTGTTCCCCTCTGTCCACTGTAGGTCATCACCTATCTGCAAATGACATCTCAAATGTCTGTCTTCTCTTTATTGAGCCCTGGTAGACTGATATTGGTCGCTCTTGGGTTTTGCTACCTGTGTCCAATCTGGCACAGAAGCTGCTGCTTGCTCTATGTTTCAGGAGGCTGGTGTAGGTGGTTGTGCAAGATACGGGAGTGTGGCTTGCAGTTCTGTTGCTAGGAGCCAACAGTATGGAATTCTTTGAAGTTTTATGGGTTTTTTTTTCTCTCTTTTACTATGAGATAAAAATTTTGGTAGATAAATTGTCTTTATAAACTACACCCTGTTTATTTTACTTTATTTTTAGGTGGGTTTGCATCTTAATAATTGGCAATTGATGCTTATGCTTCTACAAAGGTGGGATTTCTAGTATCCTGATGGTAAACACACGTTTACCTTCAGGGCAGAGGAAACATGCTCTGTAAAACACATTCGCCATTGTTCAAACACCCACAACTCTTCAGGAAGACAGATGCCTTGTTTCAGTTTCAGTCTTTAGTTGAGTCACTTGTGCTTATGTAAGGTCTGAATTTGATTCTCTTTCTTAAGGCTACATTATGGAAATTAAAATCTTAAATAACCCCTTATTTCTGGGGCTACTCGCTACTGATACAGAGGAGGAATTCAACTCGCCTCTTTTATGTTGTTCTGTTAGCAGAAGGTCTCTTTTGATCTTGTAGTTTACCCCAAGGGAGAAGTCATCTTTTCTCTGGATTCCTTACATAGTTCTTAGGGCAGACTTGGGGAAGGGTTTCTGTCATCTTAGGTTTGCTTCAAAAACAAACAGCTACCTTGTAAGCCTCTTGTTCCAATGGGATGAGGTGAAGAGTCCTCATTTCCGTAGAATTACAGGTTTCTTCATCATTGCCGCATTCCGCTAATAGCAGTGTGGGTTTTTGTTTGGTTGGGGTTGTTATTTTTTTGTTTGTTTCAAAATCCTTTCAACAGAGTGGCTTGGAATAATCTCAGAGTTATACTGCGTTGAAGCTCGGAGTTATTAAAGTGGTTGAAGGATGTGGCTTTCCCCTAGGTAAATACCACACCCCGCTCAGTAACAGTGCCTATCGCATGTTGACACTTGCATTCCATTACAAGGGGTGGGCCCTGTTTGAACAGTGCAGTGCACCACAGGTGAAGCAGTAACTCCTTGTGCTGCTTTAGAGGATAATGGAAGAGGCAGTTCAGAGGAGACGAGGAAGGAGAGGTGGAGTACTGGACTTTGTCTAGTGATAGATAGAAGAGCAGATGGCAAACTGCTACCAGTGTATGTCTGTTTTTTACATGACATATTTTTAGACTCAAATAATCCTTTTCACTTAACACTATATTACTGCTTATTTCAGTACTTGACTGTCTTATTTGAGTGCCTCTAATTTAGTTTACAAGTACTAATTACTTAACTTATTCAACAGTGTTCTGAAGTAGATTTGTTATAACCTGCAGTTGTGAGAACTGGAGCAGAGAAAGGGCACATATCTGGACCTAGATTCCATACTGAAGCAGTGAAATTTGTTTAGATCTTTTGCAAGTGAGCGTCTGACAGTTTAGGATGTTAGAAGCTGAATTATCGTGGTAGGAAAGAAAAGTTATGTAAAAACATTTAAAAAATCAATACCTGTCAATAACCTCTCTAGATGTATGTGGATATATACATGCATGTATACAATAATATTAGAAACCCTGATTTGCAGACAAGTATTGGTATGAGGAATTTAATTTTCTAATTGAATGTTTTAATACTTTTTAGGAAATGGAAATAAAGGGCAAAAAGGGTTCATGTAACTTTCTTCACTGTCCTGCAGGACGTGTCATAAGACCACTGATGGAGAACCATCTTGGTGCTTGTATATAAGGATTCCTTTAAAAGTATTGCAGCTCACTGACACTGGGAGCAGCCCACTTCTGTCTTGGTGGCAGGTCTCTCCTGTGACTGAGTTAGACTGTGATTTTACAGGCATTTGTCAAGTTTGTTTTAAAACTCATTGATACCTTAGAAAGCCTTTTTCTCATATCTTGCCTGAATATTTCGGGTTTGTTGCAAATTAAAGCTATTTGGGCTTGTCCTTCCCAATGGTCATGAAGAACAATTAACTGCTCTTATAATTATGAAAACTTACTGTGTGTTAGAAGACAGTTGCCATGCTCTCAGGATAAACAAACAGTTATTTTGACCTCAGCAGTATATTTGTTATGTGTCCCTGAATTTTCCTCCAGTAGGTCAAAACTTTCTTGGAAGAGTGATTAAAATGGAGCACAATCATCACAGATAACCAGTAGGTACTTACAGCAACCTTAATTCTGTCCTTGTGCTTCCTATCCTTTCCTATAGAAAAAATGAATTAAAGCACAGTAGTCTTCCACTGTTACACTTCTTTCAGGCAGAATCTCAAAGTTGTGTGAGATGCAGCTCCTGTGGCCCTTACACGAGGATGTGTTGAAAGCAGGGTAGGCTTTCAATGTGTGTCCACTAACCCAAACTGCTGGGGATAGGAAGAGTGGGGTCTTTGACCAATTGGTAGAAAAGTTTTGCAATTCCTGTTGGATGGTAGTGGTTTCTGGCAAGTAGGAAAGTGTAAGAAAGGATAAGCATTAAAATTTTCTATATTTCTCTTTGTCTGATCACACTGGAGATTGTGCTGTGGCCTCTGAGTCACTGGGATGTTAAAGTGGTGGTGAGCTGCTGGGCAGGCAGGATAGAGCTGTGTCTCCAGGTAACAGACTGCACCACCAGTGCAGGTAAGATGGAGCACATGCTCAGCTTCCTTCCCAAGTTCACTCAGGGGAGATCAGCTTCTTGAAGTTATTTCCTGGCATCTTGCCAGAACATGGTCTCTCTTGATGTTATGCAGAAACCACACCTGATTTAAACAGATTGGCACTTGTAGTACATTTGGATTTGAGGTCGTGCACAGTTCACAAATGACACATTTGCACCTTAACAAATTGTGATTATGTTTTAGGCTAAACCTGTTTATTGGTCTATGCACAGAGAAATGTGGATCTGTTTGGGTTTTAAGTATTCCCAAATATTCATCCTGTTTGGAACTGATAATTCTGTGTCCTACTTGATAGGATGTTGGGCTTATTTTATCATGTAAAGAATGTTGTCTTTCTAGGTGTCCCCTTCTCATGACTGGAGATGTCAGTCAGTGACCCATGAGACGTGGAAGATGGGCAGAGAATTGTCAAATTGCTAGATTGTTTCTGAGGATTTAAACTGCAGTTGTTTTGGAGGTTAAGAAAGATTTCTTTCCTTCTGCCACACCATCTGCTAAAGTGATGTTTGATTTACCGCCTATCTGTTCTGGGTGATGGACAGCCTGAATAAATCTTGAATGTTTGGGCTCTGAGTCAACTTTCCTATAGCGAGGAACTTTCCATTTACTTCTTGGATAACAACATTTCAGTTTCCAGCAAGACTGATGTTCTGGCAGAACCCTGGTAGGGGCAGAATGTCGTTGGTTCAGCTTTCCTGTGCTCAGTAGGGACAGGTGGCAGAGCTCCATCCTGTTAGAGAACCAGTGTCTTTCAGAGCAGACCACAAGCTGTGAAAGTAGGAGTAATGGCCATGTTTAATACCTGCTATGGAAGGCAGGCAGTTTAGTATCCCTTAGAACAGAAAATGTTTATTCTTATTGAAGTAAAATCTGTCTTTCAGTCAACAGTATCAGCTTTTACAACGTATCTGTGAGATAAATGAAGGAAACCCTTTGACAGTGCACCTTTGAAGCCATCTAATTACTTTATTATTTTGTCTTTTGGCCTGGGAATAATGTAGAGGTTATAGATATTTTAATTGCTAATAACCAGAAACAAAATGCCAACATAGATTCCTGCAGAATAGTCAGCAGACTGTGGCTCTTGATGCTGTTTGCAGGAAGGCAAACAAGGCTTGTGCTTCTTTGTAGTTCATTTCCCTCTGATTTGGAGGGGAATTGCTCTTGGAGCGTACAAGTAGAATCCAGCTATGGAGTGGGACATGGGATATTGTTCTCCTAGTAATTGAGTCTGATACCAACCATCCTTTTCTCTTACCTTCACTTCTTCCTTTAGTCCAGACATAATGAACACCTAGCAAGTTTACCGAGTATCCTAAAGGGTAGCAAAGCCAAATTATGTGTGCGTCTCACTGCATGGTGAGGCACCACAGGGGAGAAGACACAGGAACCTGAGGCTTCTGGCTTGCAGTGTTGTTTCTGCTTATTGCATTAAGTGTTTCTCATGACTCCGAAGATTTAGCCCAGCCCATCGTGAGTGCAGCACAAACAGGAAATGGAAACCCTGCGGTCAGAGGATACACCTGCCAAATGCTGGTTGAGCAGCTGTGGCCCTCACCCATGGCTGAGTGCAAAGCCAGAAGCATCAAGGGCTAAGAACAGGCTGAGCACTGTTTCTCCTCTAAGGTTTGGCGGGTGGAGGGTGAAAGAGAGATAGAAAGGGAGAGATGAAGGTGCATTCACAGTTTGCCTGGCAGTCTGATGAGAGATGCTGATCAGGAGGCTGCCTGTGTAGCATGCAAACTGCTGCTCTTTAGGGGAGTGCATGTTCTCCCTTGCTGTTGATTATCAGTCTTACAGCTCCAGCTGGCACCCGTACATCACAGGAAGATCAACTGTGTGACAAAGCAGGGAGTGTTAAGTTCCCTTGGGGACTTAGACACAAGGATGGTCAAGGCTGCCAAGGCATCTAGCATGGGGAGACAGCTCAGGGATATCCTTGACCAGGGACCTGGTTACACTGTTTGTATTCCTTGAGCAACAGCTGACAGCATTTGAAGTAACACAGCTGCCCTGGCAGAAGGCCATTTGCTGTGATTTGGCCAAATTATCAGTTGGCACTGGTTGGCATAGACCTCAGACAGTGTGAAGAATGATGCTGTTGCGTGTCAGGGCACAGACTTTCTAAAGCCGATGCTCACAGCTCTGGACTCTGGACCAGGCTATCCAGATGTCAGGTATCACAATGCAGCATTCTGGCCCTAGATAGCTTTTTGTCTAGTCATAAACACTGACTCCTGTGCAAATTAGTGTTTGAACCTGTTTGCTGCCCAGGACCAAGAGAAGGTGAGATGTGGTAATAATGTGGCTGAGTTGCTGTAGGAGCCTTACCCTACCTTGGGAGCTAAATTAAGCGTTGCACTCAGAAGCTCAGTGATAAAGGTTTGTGTGAGGGTTTGCTGACATACGCTTGGGGAGCATTCTTCTTCTTAACTTGCTCTTTCACCTCCCACCCATTGAGATCTTTGTCTCGATTTGTGATTCATGTCTGATTCAGCCAAGTGGGTAGTAGACTTGGCAGTAAGAATCTCCTGAGCTTGAGGATTCTAGGAACCTTTAATAACGGGCAAAAGCACAGAAACTGGCTGCTGAAAGTATGGAGTG
Organism: Cnemophilus loriae; assembly: GCA_013397755.1. Classification (NCBI taxonomy): domain Eukaryota; kingdom Metazoa; phylum Chordata; class Aves; order Passeriformes; family Corvidae; genus Cnemophilus; species Cnemophilus loriae. Next base: position 1,018,937 of record VZTF01008194.1, on the reverse strand, counting down.
CCTTCTATGACAAATTCAGGGATTTGTTGTTGTTGTTATTTGGGGCATTTTTGTTTTAGCTGTGGGAAAATCTTGCACCTTGCTTCCCTATGCAGAACCTCTGTGGATATTTAAGTTCTATTTCTCCCAACAAATATGGTAAAAATGTCATGTATGCCTTACTTGCTCCATGTCTTGTTAGGTGTTCTAAGTTTCTTCAAATACCAGATGATCTCAAGCCTAGGAGCTGTTATAGTCTGGGTAATTATAAAAAAAAAAGTAATGGGATTTTGATCATATGCAATCAAAAGCTTTTACTATCTGCTTAAGGTATTTTAAAAGCATGCATGAATGTGTATGTATATATCTGTATATATTACTAGAAGAAACACCGAGGATAATTATGAATTGGTTACATTTGGCACAAAAATGTCAGCTGGTTCAGGATCTGGATCTGACCAAGATGACTGCCTGCCTGTTTCACATCTGCAAAGACAACTACACTAAGCCTCAAACTGAAAGAACTCAAAACCAGAATCCCTTGATAGGCAAATTTTGTGACTGTAACCGGAAAGATACTGTGTTGCTCAGCAACTCTCACTATCTTTTTAAATTTTTTTTTTTTTCTTATATAACATCACTCAAATCCTCAGTTGTCTCCATGAGGTGAAACCATATGGTGAACTGTCCCAGAGCTGTACTCCTTGAAAAACTGAAATCCCTAATAACCATTGAAGCTGGCTGCTGGGAAGCTGCACCCATGGAAAAGGCATCGGTTTGGGGGAAACTGTGCTGATAACAACTTGTCCTGGTAGAGTACTGTGATTTAGACAAAGCAGTGGGTACTTTGCTTAAGTGTTGTGTGATTATTTTTTTAGTAGGTTGTAATTATAGTACTGTTGTTATTGACTACATTCACACAGAGAAAGAAGCATATCTAATTACACAGTAATTAAATTAGGCCAGTCATTTTCTTGGTTGTGATTTGCTCAAAATTATTTCTTATAGAAGCTTTTTATAGTAGTAGCAGGTATTGACTGCATTGAAACAGATGAAACCAAAGTTTTGTTCGGGCTAGGTTTAGTCCATTAAAATAATATGGTTAATAGCTTTAGACCTACATTTAAGTTCTTTACCTGTATACGTCCGATGTGTCAGGTCAAAGCCAATTCAAATAAAGTGGCAAACACTAGTGAAAGCAGAGAACAAATATAGTAATTTCATTTTCAAAATTATTTAAATAATTGAATAAAATGGCATAAATAATTATGGAAACAAATTAGCCTTCAAACTGATTTTAATTTTAATAAACTATGGTAAATAAAGCAGTCAAGGGTTTTGTAGATAAAATTGATTCAGAAGTTTTAAAAAACATTTTAGGTAAGTGAATATGCCATAAAAAGTAAAACTGGAGGCCAAGAAGGCCAATGATATCCTGGAATGCATTAGGAAGAGCATTGCCAGCTGGTCTAGGGAGGTCATTCTACCCTTCTACTTAACCCTTGTGAGGCTGCATCTGTTCTCCTCAGTACAAGAGAGACATGAAGCTCCTGGAGCGGGTCCGGAGAAGGGCTTTGAAGAGGATTAGGAGACTGGAACAACTCTTATGAGGAAATGCTGAGGAAGCTGGGCCTGTTTGGCCTCGAGAAGAGACAACTGAGAGGGGGCCTCATCAAGGTCTATCAGTATCTGAAGGGAGGGTGTCAGAGGGTGGAGCCAGGCTCTGCTCGGTGGTGTCAAGCAGTAGGACAAGAGGCAGTGGGCAGAAACTGATGCACAGGAAGTTCCACCTGAATAGGAGGTAGAACTTCTGCAGGTGGCCACACACTGGAACAGGTTGCTCAGAGAGGTTGTGGAGTCTCCCTCACTGGAGATAGTCCAGAACCATCTGGATGCAATCCTGTGCCATGTGCTCTAGGATGACCCTGCTTGAGCAGGGAGGTTGGACCGAATGACCCACTGTGGTCCCTTCCAAGCTGACCCATTCTGTGAAGCAATAATAAAACTGTAAAAGATATGGAGTTTAAAAGGAACAGTTATGAACAGAAAGTGATCACCCGCTCACACTGATACTTAAGACACCTGTGTGAGTAATATTGTGGGCCTCATGAGGATTTGTTGTGTCACTCAGAGTAATGTGGGTGCTAGTGTGTGACCAGGAAGGAGGAGAACAGGGGCAAAAAAGCCAACCCAGCAGAAAGGTGAGCCACTGGAGAATGACTAATACTGTACCTGGATAAGTCATAACTGATACCCAGTTTAGTAATTCTTAGTGTTATTTTTGGGCCTGCTCATAGAGGGCAGTTCCAGCTACTGACTGGTCTGATGAGTTTCCAGGTGTCCTTTTAGTTTTCCAGACACTATTGCTGTGGTTACTGTGCCCCGAAAGAGGCCAACACCTATCACCTTCTCATGTGTCCACTGCTCACTGTGTTGGCCAAGGTCCCTGGGCAAGGTGTTGCTCAGCACTCCTGCATTTTGGGCACATGGCTCTCACAGGATTGTTTTGAAATGCATATAGTAACTTTTTGATAATTATGGTTTTCTGTACTCCTTACAAGTCCCTGTGGAGGAACTTTGTTCCTTCTAGGAGTTGGTGAGACACTGAGTAGGTAGTGGTAACCAGCATTACAGATTACATTTCAGCCCCCATGTCCCAGAGTGGCAGAATTTAGCCTAAATGATGTAAAGACTTTAAGAGAACAGTAGATAATGATGACTGACAATTAAGTATTCTTTCTTAAAGCCTTTTAGGAAAAAAAAGGATTACTAAAAAAAAATTTCTCATTATCCTTTTGTTTCTTGCTGTCATCATAGCTTTCTTGTGTAAGCTTTGTACTGGTGCACAAAAGAAAAAAAAAAAAGACAGCAGGATCTCGGATAAAGAAATGGCTGAAATTAACCTGGTAAAATGATTCAAGGGTCATTGTTTACAATAGCCTAGCAGAATTTCCATGATAATTTACCAGCTCAGGCAAGAAACTACACCTCCACTCTGCTGCTGATGGAATCATGGATGTTTTTAAAGACCCTGTTGATTTACATTGAATTTTAGTGTTCTTTTGTTCTTGAACTCATTATAGCTTCAAGTAATATGCTAGAATTATGAAAGCTGAATTACTTAATTTTTCTGAAGAAAAGGTTTTTCTTATTCCCCCTACCCCCAATGCTTCCTAATTTAGATGTGACTGATGTTTATAATTATTGTAATTGCTGAGAAGTTCTAAGTGAAACAAATTCTTGTGTATGTTACCTGTTTGTCATTTCTTGCCTGAGAGTAGTTACATGTGTTTCAGACATTCACAGAACTGAGATATTATTGTGTTCTTTTTACCCTTAAATAAGTGAGAGATTTTATTTATTTTTGCACAGAACAGCAGAGGAAGGTTCAGGTCCCTATCTGCTGTTGCCTTTAGAAATTAGAGTGGCTCTCCTGTTCCTGAGGGATTCAGCATATGCTCAGAGAGATGTTAGTTGTTCAATACTGTCTGTAAAACAACAGCAACTAAAAAACCCCATCCAGTTCGGGTAGTTTGCACTAATCTCTTCAGTGAGCTTGCCTATTAGGATGTTACAGCTCTTGTCCTGAAGTGATGAGAGGGTTTCAGGAAAGCTTGGTAGTTCCTGGAGATTTATTCTTGAGGACAGTGGGGTCTGAGCCCAAACTCCTTGAAATGGATGAAACACCTCCCAGAGAGTTTAGTGGATCTTCACTGGGCAAGTCCTCTGGTGTATTTGTGCAGGCTCATCGTGACTATGCATCTGCACACTGGTCATGTGTGAAGTTGCATGCTTATCATGAGAAAGGGCCTGGAGAAAGCTGTGCTCACACAAACCAATGACATGCAGTTACTGCTGCCCTTTGCTCTTCCTTAATGGATAGACATGATGGCAGCAGCCACCTTTATCCGGGGTTGAATAGGTTGGGAATACCTCACCTGGCCAGCACCTTGTCTGCAAACGCACAGAGCAGGTCTCCACGTCTGCGGCATGGATGTGCACCTCTCTTCAGAGCTCTGCTTCAAATTTAGGAAAGGGAGTCAGAAGTAATCCAGGTAACAGATCAGATACCAACCCACAGTTCCTTTGCATGCATTCTGGCTGCATTGCATGAATTGCTTCTCCCATTCTCTTCCCTGAAGTTTTGTCCATTTGCTGCCAGGAACACACTTGCCATGGCACAGACTGTCACATGGCCTGCCTCACTGGCAGAAAACTTGCTTTTCCCTCTTTAGTGCCCCACACCTTTTATTGCTCAGAGACGTTTATATCATGTGTCAGTTAAAGTTCACATCGAGTAACTTACATGCTGAGTCTAAGAATGTTAATAGTGTTCATGTTTGCTTTTTGACTCTTTTGGAATGCCTTTCTTTTTTTTCTGTTGGAAAACTCGTGAGCATATTGAGGCATATAAAACAGCATCAGTGATGTCAAGAGCATCTGATTCAGACAATCCTGAATGCAGATACAGTACGGAGATACCTGAGTTTCCTCTGGGAGTCTAGGAGAAGTGAGGTCTTGGAGAAACCCAGGCAGAGAAAAAAATCGAGGAAAACTAAGCAGGAATCTAGAAGAAACAGGAGCAGAGGGAGGTATGGCTGCAGATATAGATGGGCAGTGGTAGGAGCCCTCTTTGCCATTGCAGCATAAAGCAGTGATTTGAAAAGCACATAATGCCATTGCTAACAAAGAAGAAGAGATCTTGCTTTAGAAATAGAAGTGAGAATGATTCCTCCTACAACAAGCACACAAAGTTTTCATCTTCCCACTCACACCACTGCTCTACCAGCATGCAGCCCTGCTTGCATCCTGGCAATTTGTACCCTGGGTTGAGTGAGCTGGGAGACTAGAAATTGAGGTAGAGGAAAGTGAAACTGCTGAACCCCTGCTGATGGCAGCACTCCCCACAGGATGGGTCTGAAGGCAATCCTTTCCCTCCTAGCTTGGGCCTTCTGCTTTCCCTGTCTTGAGGGGGAGGAGAGGTTTGTGAAGAGATTATTTAAAATTAAAAAAGGTAAATAAAAATCGTCTATTTATTGGATGAGTAACTTATACTTATCCAAGGCAGCTGTAACCTGAGCAGCCAAAGTCCACTTGAGCTGGGGCTGAATTTGGCCCATTGTCTCTCCTTCACGCCCACAGTACAAATAAAAGCTTCAGCTTCTTAGTGTTAGGTGGGAGGGAGGAGGCAGGAGAGCCACTGGAGTGTGATGTTGCGTTGACAGTTGATGTGCATTCGTTGAGAATCTGTGCTTCTCATTTCTGATGAGTATAGCAGTATGACAAGTCATTGAGAGACAAGATGCAGTTTGTTAGGAGTGGAACATTATGATGTGTATGGGGTCTTTATGGGAGAGTTACGGAGCAATGTTGACTTCTGATTAAGGGATGGGGAAGAAGCAGTGTTGCCCTGAAAACTGGTCTGGAATTTTAAAAAACTAAATCTTTGGCAGGAGCTACATTCAAAGAGGTCATTTTACTTCACAGCGATGTTTATTTTCAACTATTGTTTATATAACCTGGGGCTCTGTCCTTCTAAAGTAGAAACAGCAGAGTAGACTGGAGAGCTTCTGCTATTAGTGAAATCTGACAAACTATACAAAAATAATTTCTTTGCTACTTGAAAAACAAATATTTACATTGCACTTTCCTCCAGAAGGCGGCTATGGACATGTTTAAGTGGTGTACAGGAGTCTCTTTCATCCTCACAGAACAGCAGCTGGGTCTGTGGTAGACACAAGTCACTGTTCACCACTGCAAGACTGCAGTTTGGAACAGCTTAAGGCGAATTATAAGAAATATTAAATCCAAATAATATAGCATATGAACCTGCAGAAGTTAGTTATGAAATTGGAGTTTAGCTAGAGCTAGTAACATCTGTGGAGTTTTAATAAGTGTAAATGAGTCTTCGTAATTCTCAAACATCCAGGATTTTCCCTGGATGCTTCCTCTCACTGGCATAGTATGTTTTTGAAAGTATCATTGCTGCATGGGGCACATATCTGACCAAAAGTGACTTAATTTCGGCTTGGACTCCATTAAAAAACAAAGTTAAATAGGCAGAAGCAATCTCATTTCAGAGTAGGTATGCTCATATGGTAATTATATTGTTATGTCAGTTTAATTTGAAGCATAACTTAAAACTTTCTTGTGAAGGCAAATCCTTAAAAAAAAATCACTTTTGTTTGTGGGTTCATATATCCTCTTCATACATTCTAGGATAGCTGCCGGTTTTTCTCCTCGCACGGTGACCAGTGTTGCTGGAGGGTACCTTATAAGAAATGTGGTATAAGTTAATAAGTTTGGGGAAGCCTGTCCAGGTCAGAAAGTGATCTGGAGAGCAACATTTTGCCTGTGTATCATTGCCCGCAATTTCACTTTTTCTGTTTTTCACTTGGAGTGTAGAAGACAATAAAAATTAGGTATCCTAAGCACCTAAATCTTCAGATCAATATTCATGCTAGAGAAGACACGGTTGTTTTGAATGTGTATTTTTCAGTTGATGAGCAAGCGCCTAAACTTGGTTTTAGTGACATTAATGCCTCCCATTGATTTTAGTGAATTCCAGTCGGGCCATTGATAAACACCTCTTTAAATGCAGCCTAATCCCCAGCTATACTTGATCTCAACAAAACCCCCTCAGCACTAAATTGCCATGCACAAGTAGCATGCAGCTCCATTTTTCTTCTCCAGCAGGCTATTGTGTTCTAGTGATAGAAGAACTGAGCCTGCTCTCCTTGTTTGTTTTGTAAAGCACTTTGGGATCCCTCCAAGTGTAACATGACCGCTGGTGGGCTGTGGTTCTCTCCCATCTGGGTTTCTGTTCCAGAGCATGAGACTTTTTCACTTTTTACTTTTTTTTTTTTTTCTTTCTGCCTTTGTGACAGAGCACTCAGTTGCTCTTTGTGAGCAGCTGTTCTGTTTCCCTGTCTGCCTGCAGCGGTACCCAGACAGCTGCAGCCAAAGGTTGCCAGAGCAATGCCCAGCTTTGTTAAAAAGTAACAGGATTGGGAAAGAGGGGAGGGAGCAGGAAAATTCATGACCTGGAGTAGATTCTATGGCACACTGTCAGTGGGTGCTGAGGGACCTGAGTAAGCTCCGTGTCCAACTAGAGACGCGCTTTCTATGCATGTGTCACAGTGAGATTTACCTGCTGACTCGGGGAAAGCTGTTAATCATAAGGTGATGCTGAAGCTCTCTGGGAAAGGAAGTGTTGCTGACAGTGACAAGCAGCTTATGTGCATGTCTCATGGAAACTTAAATGTGCGTATGTGTGCATGTGTGTGTTCGTTCAGCATCTGCTGTCCACATACTGTGTGACTCACACAGAGGGCGAAGTGTGGCTAAGAACAGGCCTGTGACGTGCAGTCTGACTTTTTTTTTTTTTTCCTTACAGGCAGCTTTCTTGTGCATGGCAGGGCATTATCTTTATTTGTCCATTCTTAAGTTTGTGTGCATATTTTTCCAACAATGATGATAGTGTTTGTTTTGTCATTCCACCTTTGAGCACTTACAAATTAGTGAGGAACAATTCAATGTGTGTGAAGCTATGTAATACATCTGTGGCATGTCAGGATTTCAGCTCTTGCCCAACTTAAGATTTCTTTTCTTTTCCAGAAAAAGGCATGGCATACAATTAAAACCATGGTTAACTTACCAGTCATCAGCCCCTTCAAGAAACGCTACTCATGGGTGCAGCTGGCTGGGCATACAGGTGAGAGGAGTATCTTCAATGTGTTTGTCTCTGGAGTGAGGATGACTGCAGCAAGGAGAAAAGTCTTTCTCTGTTTCCTTCCTTCCTTCAGGTAAAAAGGAAGCAGGCAATGTCACATAAATCTGTGACCTAAAACATATTTCAGTTGTGGTATGGACAGGGAAGTGGGAGTGACATACCTGAATAATGAGATGAGCAGAGAAGTAATGGTCATACTCTGGAGAAGGGCCAGGCTTGTAAGGTGGTATGTGTAAAATACTTGTTAGAGGAAAACAAGAGATTGGGGAGCTAAAGCCCCAATCTGTCTGATGCTGTTGATTGTGGTATGGGATCATTTTTCCTGACTGAGTAGCCAATAGTTCTCTAGTGGGAAGGATTACTGTTCGTGCCTGTATGTGCTTCAGCCCTGGAAAGGACAGTGTTTCTAGTACCACTCCAAACTCCTCATCTGAATGTAGGTCCTTGGGTGGAAAACAAATGGGAAAATTGCCATGCTGACCAGGTGTTTGCTTTGTGAGTCTGTCATTGTTCACTGTACAAGTGAAAGGAGCCCCTTGGTTGGTTTTAGTTCTGTGTCTATAAAAATTAGTAGGTGTTCTCCTGATGTAGGCTTAGTTTCATTTGTAAGGCAAAAAAACAACAAGGAGAAGTCATCAGGTTTGCGTCTCTCGTGCTTCATAGAATTCCTGTGTGGTGCTAGTGGGCGTTTATTAGTACACATGTGGGCAGGCACCTACGCTGCATTGTGCTGTAATGCAGTACGTGAACCACCTCTATGTATGCTAATGCCCTAATATGGTGCACTTCAAAGCTGTGCTGAGAAATTTACTGAGCCCTAGAAACTGAGTAGCTGCATTTTGCACAGTGTTGTTGTTGGGTCTGATTTGTATCACACAAAGTGCCAAGATGACCCAGTCTTAATGCAGTTTTTGTCACAGATGTATGGAGTTGGCTTCATCTGTGTAGAGTGATGCACTCACTAGTCGTGTAATCATAACCCTTCCGGAGACTCGTGTAGTCAGGTGGAAGAGGAGGGTTAAGAATTTACTAGAAGCTGATTAGGAGGGATACTGTTCCAGTTTCCTTTTAGCAGTATTCTGTGGTTGGGTTTACTCCATCCTTTCTGCAGCTGTTCTTCTCTGATATGACAGTGTTTTTCCGAACTGGAACCTGGCTGTTACCAGCCTTATCCTTGTGCCAAGGCAGTGCCAGTTCTAGGATTTGTCAGAGAAAAATCAGTTTGCAATGGCTGAAGGATCCCACTGTGGTAAAGGTTGAGTGTTATCCCCAGGATTAATGAGGCTCCTACTTTGGTGCCCAATTCATTTCATGTAGATTAAAGAGTGCCTCTGAACAAAACGTGTACTTTCTTCAGATGCTGTCAGCAGGTTGCAGGACAGGAGAGCTTTTGGAAACTCCGGACAGGTAGAATCTGATTACTGCTAATTGTGGACTCTGCAGATGTCATTTGTCCTGGATACCATTTAGACACAGGGCTGTAAAAAGCACTGTCACCCCTCCAGACTGTACCTGCAGGGCATTAGCAGATTAGCAGGTTTACAGAGGAGAGGCAGTACCTGCAGGCAGACAAAGACGAAGTCACAGCGTGTGTGTGTGTGTGTGTGGAAAGGGCAGTGCTTGGCTTCTGGCCTGTTCTGGCTGTTTAACTATCACTGATTGACTGCGCTGCCTCTGTCCGGACATGCTCAGCAGGTGTGTATACCTTGTGTGAGGATTAAGGACAAAGCCAGCGCTGGCAGTGTTATGCAGCTTTAAAATAGCCTGTCAGAGGATTAATGAATTCTGGCTTGTGGCTTCTTCCTGTGCGTTTTAGTAGGTATAGTACTGTTTAATAACCTAGGAAACACTAGCATGGAAAAAAACCCAAACAGCCCAATGGCCTGAAGCAACTGCACTCCTTAAAGCTATAAATTCTGACATGGGAATGTATCCAAACGGACTTTCACTGCTAACAACTCTTCGTCCTGTGTATTTTATTTTTTATGAAAAGCGTCTTATCTCTGCTGTTCAGGGGAAATCTTTAACTGCTGCCGTGAGACTGAGATAGATGAAACTGGAATGGTGGGGGAAGGAGTTTTTAGTTTTTGCTTGTCAATCTTGTCAGCGAGTGTTTGATTTTCTTTTTTTAGGGAGTTTCAAGGCAGCTGATAGTGGGAAGATTCTCAAACGCTTCTCAGAGAATGAAAAAGAGTGTTTTGAGCGATTGATGAAAGACCCACTACGCTCCTGTGTCCCTTGCTTCCACGGTGTGGTGGAGAGAGATGGCGAGAGCTACATCCAGCTGGATGACTTGCTTACTGATTTTGAAGGGCCAAGTGTGATGGACTGCAAGATGGGGATCAGGTGGGGGAAATGAAAGAGAATGTGCTTTTTCTGCATTTGAAGGAAGGAGGAGATGTGGTCATGCTCACAGTCACCTTGGACAACGTGAGGACAGTATGTCCCATTATTGCCAGATTGTACATAGATTCTGGAAACTAACTGATCTATAGCCTCAAAAACTATCCACATCAAGAAATTTTCAGGGGTGATTTAAGACAAAATTTCTCTGTAGTGGCCTGATAATACATGGGGAAAAAATGACGTGATTTATTCACTGCCAGTTCATTGAATCCTTGGGTATGCAGTGATTCAGAAAGCCTCACAAAGAGTAAAATTTCCATCTCCCAATGCAAATGACTGAATAGCAGTGTGAAAGCCCATTTCCAATGCTTGAATGAGTCTTCACTGTATTGATCTTTTCTGTAAAGAGTTGACCATTTGCTCAGGACTGACCTGTGTTTTTGCCTACTCTGACACCTTGAGGTGTTGCCACCACTTTGTTCTTCAGATTCTCACTTTCTTTTCCATTCATTGTCTGTGATTAAGATGAAAACATCAAAAATACTATCTAAGCATAACAAAGAGATAGGGATCTGTTGAGATCCTGGAGTAAGGTAATAGTACAGAGAAATATGAGCTGTCATAGTAATCTTTTGAGTGTCAGCTTAGATGCTCAAGAGTTATTGTCATAAATTACTCACAGGAGTGCAGATACGCCTTTTCAAATAGAGGCACAATTTAAAATTAATTAGAAATATGTAGCATTGGTATGCTCAGAAGAAAGAGGAGAAGGATTTGCAACAGTACACATTTTGCTGAAAGTAGGTGACATTCTGGCAGTGAGTGACATCATCTCCTAAATGCCATCCTTGTTTGTTGCTCTGTGATGAAGAAAGCAAACTTCAGGCACCTGACAAAGTGCAAGCTTTAGGAATCAAGTGGAATGTAGAGAACATGGATAGTGCCTTTCTAATGGCTACTGGATTACTAGATTGAGTGATAAGAGCAAAATGTGGAATTTTTTTGTCCCTTCACCTTCCCGTTCTTTGTTACCTCTTCTAGTCTGTAACTGCTCTGATAATCTGTTTTATTCTTTAGTTTTTTCTATATGAAGAATGATTCAGTCTTTCACTGAGATGCATTTAGTAAAACTTAAACTTTTTGAGGCCTAAAAAAATTACCCATGACTGATGTTAAGTTTTTTGAGGACAGAGAATGCAGTAAATGTTCAAATAGCCCTATTTGGTTTTTTTTTTTTGTTTCATTGTAAGTGATCTCTCCTAACTGTCCTCTGAAAATGCAGTTCTTCTTTATGGCACAGTGAGAATTCAGCTTTCTCCTGTTCTGTAACCAGGAAATAACAATAACTTGTAACAGTAAGTAAAGTTATAGTTAGAACAAGAAGTGAATTACAATTCCTGATTCCTGGGGCTGTTTCACTAAATATGCCTGTACAGTCATTGCTCTCTGTACTTTGGTTTCCTCATATGCAAAACTGGGGCCATGATAAGGGTTACTTTCCTGGTTGATGTTTCTCGAGGCCAGTTTGTAAGCTGTAAAAAGAAATGTTGGGGAAGTCCTTAAGGATGTGTTGGGGTGTGATGTTTGCAGAACATACCTGGAGGAGGAGTTGACTAAGGCACGAGAAAAACCAAAGCTGCGTAAGGACATGTACAAGAAAATGATTGAAGTGGATCCTCTTGCTCCCACGGCTGAGGAGAATGCCCAGCATGCTGTCACCAAACCCCGGTACATGCAGTGGAGAGAAACCATCAGCTCTAGTGCCAACCTGGGCTTCAGGATTGAAGGAATTAAGGTAATTGTTTCACCTCTGCCTGTTCTTGGAGACTGAACTTTGTTTGATGTGTTGATTAATCAAAAAGATTGTGCACATCAGTAGCCAGCTTTTCCAAAGAATTATGTGAAAATGCACTAACTAAAACCACAGAGTTCACTTTATTGTGGTTTTAAGGCATTCATTGTAATTGTAACAGAGAGTGTCAATGAATTTAAGCTTCAAACACACATCAGCCATACTTGAATCAACCTCAGAGACCTTGCAGGAAGGACTCAAGGACATACGCAGTGCAGATAGAATGAAAATGAGACTGTTGTAAAGAGGAATTCAGAACAGAAGTATTAGCTCCCTCTCTACATGCAATTACTTTTTTTATCCAGGAACTATACATATTTATTCCAAGTGAATCACAGTAAAGTGGTTTTGTTGCAGTTATGTTTATTGGCAAGGCATGTTAAAAGCATTTGCTTAGATACTCTTGGGATCAAAGAAACCACTTTTCCTTTTAAATACATGAGATCCAGTATAGATGGATCTGGAATAAAGCCAGAACAATCCAAAATGAGATTTTGCCATCAGCCAAGCCCATCTGCTGTTCTTGATGGATAAGTTTGTGCCCCTGTACCATTCCTAGGATACTGCCTTATAGCCACAGTAGAACCATGGCAATTTTCTTTCCTACTCATTACTTAATCTTTTATAGAATCATAGTATGTCCTGGGTTGGGATGGACCTTAAAGATCATGTGGTTCCAATGCCTGTGCTGTGGGCAGGCACACCTTCCGCTAGACCAGGTTCCTCAGAGCTCCATCCAACCTGGTCTTGAACAATTCCAGGGACTGAGCACCCACAGCTTCTCTGGGTAACCTGTTCCAGTGCCTCACGACACTCGCAGTGAGGAATCTTTTTCTAATTCCTAATCTAAACCTACTCTCACTTTGAAAGGACCCCTTGTCCTGTCACTACATGCTCTTATAAAAAATCCCTCTCCATCTTTCTTGTAGGCTCCCATCAGGTACTGGAAAACCACAATTAGGTCACCCCAAAGCCTTTACTTTTCCAGGCTGGAAAAAACCAATTCTCTCAGCCTTTTCTTATAGGAGAGGTTTTCCATCCCTTTAATCAACCTGGTGCTCTCCTCTGGCCTTGCTCCAACAGGTCCATGTCCTTCCTGTGCTGGGGACCCCAGAGCTGGATGCAGCACTCCAGGTGGGGTCCCGTGAGAGAGGAATAGAGAGGCAGAATCCCCTCCCTCTCCCTGCTGGCCAGGCTGCTTTGGATACAGCCCAGGACACAGTTGGCTCTCTGGGTCATGAGCGCACTTTGCTGGGTCGTGTCCGTCCTCTCATCCACCAGCACCTCCTGGTCCTTCCGGGCAGGGCTGCTCTGATCTGTCTGTCCCCAAGCCTGCGCTGGTTGCCACTGCCCAGGTGCAACACCTTGCACTTAAACTGCGTGACATTCCCATGGGCCTACATTTGAGCCTGCCTGTGTCCCTCTGATGGCATCCCATCCTTCAGGTGTGTCAACTGCACCACTCCAGAACCTGGATTGCCTTTGTTTCCGTTTCACAATTCAAGCATATAGAAATAAGAAAGGGATAAAAGCGGGTGATGCTGATGGACAGAGGCTCTTTAAATACCTCTTTTTTTCTCTGCTTCCCTGTGTGTCTTTTCCCTTCCTTATTCACACATTCTCCTGCTGTGATACAGGAACCGGGGCTTCCAGCTCATGCAGTGCTGGCCCCCTGTGTGCTGTGCCACCCACTCCTGGCTGTTAGACACAGGCATCCTCATGCAGGAACTGTCTGGGTGGTAGATGAGTAGATGATCTGGCTCCAGTCCAGCCAAAACACGTGATCCTGTCTTGCCCTTTAGCCAGCTAATGATGTTATCAAGATACCTGTTTTATTCCTGTACGACTTAGGTCTTTGTATGCTCTCCTGTGTAACGGAGTCAGACACCCAGGTGATCTTGAGGCCTTTCATGTATGTTCTTGGAAAAATAGTTGGTGAGTGAAGATGTACAGATTTGAATCCTGGAGAGTGCCTGAGCTAAGGGAGCACAGGGGAGCTTCAGAAAAGCCTTCTGGCTTGTTCTTCGTAGATTTGTTGGTTGTCAGAGGTAGAGCAGTATGACACACAGACTGTGTAGTGTTTCCCTCTGCGGAGACACTGCTGTAACTGTGCACAACAGGAATACTTAATCCTTGATTAAGCACAGGAAGTACTTTGGAGCACATTCCTTTTCTCTCTATCTCCCTGTGCTGTTATGAGGAATGTAGCTATCATGTTCTGATTTTTTTTTTAGATGGAGAAAAGGTGGCAGAAACGGAATTGTTCAGGCAATACAGGTAGTCAGTACTCACTATGCTGTTCCACTGGAGGTGAACTGTGCATCCAGTGCTGTATTTTTGCAGAAAAGCAAAGCCATTCTGCAGGGATCCCCTGTAAGAGTCAGTGGTGCCAGCTAGTGGTTGGTGGAGAATAAGGGGATGTTCTCCCTGATTGGACTGACAACTCCTGGAGTTAGCTGATAAGGAATGTTGGGTTCGGTCATTCCTGCCCTGTGGCTGCTAGAATAAGAAGTGAAAGCAAAGAAAGTGAAATCATATAAGCCCTCCTGTGAACTGGCTGCTGATAAATGAGATCTGATTCACCATATGCACTCCTGCAGTAGTGGGGTACCTTTTCTCTTTGGGTTGATCCACTTCTTTTCCTTGTCTTTCTTCTGGATCTCTGAAGTCAAATCAAGTTCATTTATGGTATTTGTCACTTTTCCTACTATCAAAAATATTTTCCCTACAGTTGGAACCTGTTGCTCAGTATCTTGTGCCTGCCTGATTCCAAATGCACATTTCCTCTCTGGCAGAAGAAGGCCAGGCATCACAAACATTTTCTCTACAATGCTAAGCTAATGCCTGGGGCTGAGAGTTGGATTTTTGTCTTCCCCATTCTGTCAGTGAATGTCTGTGCTGTTTGAAAAGTTACTTCTTCCTTTGGTACCATTCCTTTAGCTGTAGATCAGGGATAGTCATTTTCCCAGGAGGACCTCGGATTTGCTTTGTAAATCTTTGTGAATCCATTAAATTAACCCAGAGCCCTTTAAGAGAAGTCTGCAGAGGGCTCTGAGCAAGACCGCATGGTTTAAGATTTTATGGAGCTGTGACACCTGCCCTCCTGTGAGCCATGTCACTGCCAGATCTAATGAGAAGTGTTGCAACTGGCCCACGAGCTGCACTGTATGACAGACTGCTCTGCTGTGCAGGAATGTATGTGGAGTCCTTAGCAAAGGTATGACTTCAAGGAGTGAGTCAGGCAAGTGCCTTCTGAGGATCAAGTACATCCAGAGTTGTCGCAGAGCCCTGGTTTAGAATACTGGGGTGGTGCCATTCAAAATCTGGATGTTATTTACAGCAAGTAAAGACAGGCAGTAATTATGTTTCCTGCCAACCACTGGAAAGGATCAAAATCATAAAAGTGTTTCTCAACCACAGGGAAGCAAGCAACTAGTTTGTCCAGACACAAAAGGTTAGAAAGGGAACACTAAGCAGCTATTCCAAACTTTGCTCTACAAACTACAGCATAGGGAGAAATTATTTTTAAAACAACCTTGCTCCAGAGAAGAGGTATGAGATGAAGTTCCAGATTTCTGTGTGCTGTTGAATATTATCACACATCAGATCAGATGGCTTCTAACTTTCACTTCCTACCTGCTGAACTGCTCTGGCATAACTTGCACATCTCATCAGGCTGACATGCTGCACTTGTATCTGTCCAACAGCCTTGGAGTATAATTCTCTTGCATGAGAGATCTGGAGTTTTAACACTATTGAATTTTTTTCATGTATACATTAGAAATCCAGTTCAGCTGTGGAATAAATAGTGTTTCACCTGCTGAGACTGGACTCGAATTTGTCATTTTGATGCAGTGACTTAACATGTAGAAGAGAACATACTTTATTGACCTGCTGATTTAGTCATAATGAAAATGAGGGATTGGACTAATACAATGGGGAGGAAAACAGTTCAATAATCCTGCAGGCTTTTAGTGGATTTTTGTTGCCAACTATAATAATTGCTGTATTTTACACGCATGTCCTAAAATCTTCTATTCGTGTCTCTTGAAGCAACAGGGATGCTCTTGGAGATATGCATATTCATATATTCTATGTTTACAGGTACCTCCAATTCATGCACTGCTCTTATTTACTTGTAGCTCCAGAAGCACATAAAAATACTTGTTTTTTTCAGTAGCAAGATGCTTCTGTACTGAATCTTACTGCTAGCACAAAAATACTCTGAATTTCTCCAGGATACGCTTGGAGCAAACATGCCTGCACTGTCCTTTGCCAAAATTCACTCACCTGCTTTGTCACTGCTAGCACTGCGAATCCCAGGTTGTTCCTGTCTGCAACAGATTTCTGTTCTGTGACTTCTGAGTCACACTGTATGTTCAAAGGTATATTTGGAACTGAATCTTAACCACGATTCTTTGATTTCCCTTTGAAAAACAGAAACAACTACAAAAACCAACAACAACAAAAAAACCCCCAAATAACAGCAAAAATATTCTTCACCAAAACCCCAAAGAAACCCCTAAACTAAAAGGACTAGTAAAATTGGGTTTGGAAATGTTCCCTTACGCCCTCAGCCAGGGTTTCGATAGCCAGACAAGAATACAACCGAAGTGGTCTCTGTGGTTTGTCCCACTGAACTTTGCACTGCTAGGACTGACATGAGAAAACCCTCCTGCAAGCTGGTAATAACATGAATTGTTTTTTTTTTTTAACTTGTACTCAACAGGAAATGAACTGCCAGTGCCATTTAAAGTTATCCAATCAGCTTTTGTATCTCTTCTCCCCTTCTTCTTGCTTGGTTTATCTGTTCTTTTCCTGTTCAACTACTTACTTTCATCTGGTTAGCAAGGGCTGAGCTGTTGCTGGTTCAAGGGGATTGACTGATGAGGGGAGTGATATGTGTGCAGTATAAATAATCTCTCTCTGTGCGGTTTTGTGCAGAAGGCGGATGGAACATGTAACACAAACTTCAAAACTACGAAGACACAGGAGCAAGTTCTACAGGTTTTTGTGGAATTCATTGAGGGCAACACAACTATTCTGGTGAGTCTGAGCTCTTCAGGTGCACTGATCTTGGACCAATGCTCTTGCTTCAGGGCCATGCTTTGGTACATGAAATAGGAATTAGGAATTACTACCAAGGGAGTAAGTGGTTTTGACTTCCAGTTGCTCTCAGGAGATGAGGTGGACATGGGGACTCGGTGGGTTGTGAGAAGTTGACTGAGACCAGTTCTGTCAGCTCTTGCCATGAGTTGACCCCAAATGCCTCATGCTATCAAAATGTCATTCAAACTAACTAACTTATGCCTTGCCATCAGCTTCAAGCATGGGTGTTAGATGCATTAGACGGGTGATACCTAAGCAAGGATTGTGTTGGCAGGAAAACTTGTGATTTGGGAATTCAGTCTGGAGAGGATAAAACCAGAGCGTGGAGGCAGGAAGTGAGATTGGTGACTAGCTGTGCTCCCATGTGTGAAACTCATCTCAGAGAGGGATTCCTGTGTGCTAATTCATGGGTAGCACAGCAGGCATGTGCTAGATGGCATAACACGTCTTGTCTTAGAAACTTCAAAGGATGCTGTAATGTTTTGCTGCAGTGTGGAAGCCATTATGAAGGCAGATTAGCCCTTCAGGAGGAATGTGCTTGGTAGCTCAGGGCAGCATTAAAAATCTGCACTGGAGCTTTATACATTAGGCCTTGATTCTTTTTACCCCCCCTCTGCCCCACCATGGTTGGAGCTCCTTTTCTCTCTAATACAATTTCTTTCTTTTCACTTTGGGGAACTGGAAGATTTTTAATTCCTTGAAAACTTTTCTCTTTATTAAAAAGAAAAAAAACACAGTTGCAGAAAGCCTCATGACATCCAAATCAAATGCAGATAAATATGCTTGGTGTAACATATGCAGTAGATGAACTCCAGCCTGTTAATTCACTATGAAAGCTTATGTATTTTCAGATTGACTTTCAAATGATGAACCTGTAGCTTTGAAGGACCTCTAGCCTAAAATGAATATGGTTTCTTCATTATATTGACTCTTGTAAACAGATTATCTTTATTCACTTTTCAATGAAATGTTTATGGGTTGGTTTGGGTTTTTTTTCTCTTCTTCCTCCAGAAAAAATACCTCAAGCGTCTGCAGGAAATTAATGTCATTCTTGAATCCTCAGACTTCTTCAAGCGACATGAGGTGAGCAAAGAGTGTAAAGCTGTGGAGGTGCATTGCTGCTTCGTTTGGTCATTCAGGTGTACTTCAGAACAGCCTGCTGTATGAGTAGAAGGGGGTTTGTAGAAGAAAGCTAATACATGTTGACAACACAGATACCACAAAGCCTCCATCACAATGATACAGAAGATTAAACTAGCTGAGGAATAATAAGTCCTGCTATCTTTATGACGTCCCGGCACTTAGGGCTCTGGGCCATTGCACAGAATTGTTTATTAGTACCAGTTTCCTATGGTTTCTCTAACCTTGATGTGCTCCAGTGGGAATAGTTACAGAGGAATGGCAACATGGAAGCTTGCATTTGGTACAGTGGCAGTACAGTAGCATTCAATTGTAGTTTGATGATGAAGGCTGTATTAGTTATAATGGATTTATGTTGAAATACCATTTAATTCTGCTGTATATGTTGTCTGTGTGCTTTGCTGTGCAGAAGGCATCATTAGCATTGTAAATTCTGCTTGTTAAAAGGTCAAGATTTTGAGATCAGACATTTTATCTTGTTGATGTTCTCTTATCACTAGAGATATTTTTGTTAATCATGGGTTATGATCTGTCTTTGAAAGGAGTTACTGGCCTTTGCTGAATTGCTCAAATTGAGACCTGATGCTAAGTAAGACGAAGAATTGCTTTTCTTCCTGTTTTCTACTGAGTCCCATTTCTTATCTACCCTCTCATTTATACCTTACTGATTGATACGGTTATGCAAATGGGGCTTGTAAATTATCAGTGTATAAGTGCAGCCCAAAAGTCTGTTGGGTCACAGGTAAGCTGAGGAGATCATCTTCTTAGCAGGAGGTGTTAAGTGACAGGGGAGGACTGAAGATGTATTTTTAACCACATTGTCTCAATCCGTGTTCCAGGTCGTAGGAAGTTCACTACTTTTTGTACACGATGGCAGTGGGAATGCCAATGTGTGGCTGATCGATTTTGGAAAGACTACCCTTCTTCCTGATGGGCAGACACTGGATCACAGGATCCCCTGGCAAGAAGGCAACAGAGAGGATGGGTACTTGTTGGGATTGGACAATTTGATTGGCATCTTGGAAAGCATCACTGAAAGATGAGTTGAGAAGGGCACAAAACTTGCAGGGCTTCTCTGTAACTTTCTGCTTTACTGAAGTAGAAGGAAACCTTTAACTCCAAACTCCTGAGGTCGTCAGTGCGGAGGGAGCTGCATCCAGAACCCAGCAGTCAGTGATCAAAGTTACTTTACATCAGCCCTCTATGAACCTAAATGAATCACTCCAGATTGGTCTGTATTGCACCAGACGAACTTGAGACTGGTCCTCAGAGAATGAAGATCTCCATACTCGGGAATTACACCAGCATGAGTCAAGAGGCCCGTGTGGTAAACCGGAATGATTCTGATTTCTGGCAAAATGGGACTCCAGATTACTTCTTAGTGAACCAGGGCAAATACTTGGGAACTCAGGGCAGGGAAAACAATTTTTCAGGGAGCTGCATAGTTTTGAAACCAGGTTGTTTTTTTTCCTCTCTAGTTCCAAGTCCTCTTGCTCCTGTGTATACTGTAGGTTGGACCAACAACTTCTGCTGCATTATGTTACAGTGTGAACAAGGTGCAAATGGGTAATAGTCATGAGAAACTGGGAGCAAAGAGAGACAGCAGTTTGTAGTGGCTTGATGTGGCTAACTGCTGTTGACCATTCCTCCTCTTCCCTACCCTAGCCTTGCTTCTATCCAAGAATGGCCTTGGCTTTTTCTGTAGCTGCTCAGGAGATTACAAATACTCTAGGGAGAGAATAGCAGCCTATTGTCTCCAAAAATATTTGACTTTCAACTGGGTGGGCTGTTGGAAATGTTACTAACTTGGGGAGTTCGGCCTCTTGCAGCTGAACTCAGCTCTGAAAATCACTAATGATCTTTCACAAACTGGTCAGGGAGCTAAGTTTTTTTTCCGAGGCTTGTTTATTTTTGAAGATAAAACCCCTACACACATGCACACACTAGTAGTCAGCAACCAGTGTGATCTCTTAAGATCATAGTTTGACTGTCTCCTAATGCACGTGACTTCTTGGTCATGTTCCTGTTCTCAAAGATGATGCTGCCACAAGCGTATAAACTGGCACAGCAATCAGGAAGGTCGTGTTTCTGCATTCACAGCATTACACAATGGTGAGAGAATTCCCAGGCATCCTTCCTCCACGGTATCAGCTGTTAACTCCAGGCAGTTTGGGTGAAGGAATGGCAATATGTTACATCTTATAGTTCCCATCTGGAATCACAGGGTGATCTGTGCTTCATTCTTCTGCTGTGGTCCAGCCACAGCCACAGAAAATTCCGTTTCTAGGTTAAAATCAAGAAAGATTGAATTGTTTTCTTGCAATGGCTTTACATACCTTCTCCGTTGGTTTCCTCTAGTCACTGGAAGTTTTTTACATACTGGCAGTATAAATACTATCATTAGTCACATGTTCACTCACATTCCAGATTTTAACATCATTAACGTGGTGATGCAGTTTTCACAATGCAGGTAAGACTGACATTACCAGTTGATGGTTAAAAGCCCTTTCAACAGCTAGAGGTAGTAATGCTTGTTGATCAGAAATTCCTGTCTTTTGCTGGTGTCCTGTGCTCAGGAGAGATTCTGAAAACTTTGGATATATGAAGGTGACTCCATGTTTGGGAAACTGCTGTTTCAATAATAATTGTTCTCATAAGCAAAAAAACTCCTATAGAGTCCAGATCTGGAATGAAGTCTGTAATATTTGTAATTAGAGTTGGACAGCCTAAAATAATTTCTAAAAGGAGTTACTTTGGATAACACACTACTGTACCAAAAGATCAGTCAGATTTTAATTACTTTTTCATCACCTCTAAACAAAACAGGAGTGTCGAAAATTGAAGCTCAGTTGTGATGTAAAAGTTAGATGACATAGGGTAGGTATTCTGTCGGAAGTAATGACATGTGGAAATATATCTTAAACCACAAGTTGTCTGAAACTGGTAATTATTTTTGCGGTTCACTGCAAATTCAGATGACTTCTGTGGCCTCCCAGAGTCTCTCTGTATTATATTTATGATAGTATGTTAATGAATTTTTCACTTAGACGTTTCAGAGTGTTTACATTAGGTTTTTTTTGAAGTGACAGTGAGCACAGATTATATCATTCCAGATGCTTCCTAACTTTTGAACTGCTATTAGATGATAAATGAATCTGTAGTGAATTCCATACAGTTTAAAAAAAAAAAAGTATTTCTCCTTTTCTGCAGTGAACAGGTAAGCCAGTGGATAGCGGTGCCTAAGGAGAATAGCAGTGCTTAAGGACAGTAGCAAGTAAATAGGTCTCACAGGCAGGACTTTAATGATATTGCCTTTTTTATGAGACTGCAATTGCAAGCTGTCCTACCATAATTAAAATAAATTATTAAAGTTAGAAATAACGTTAAGATAGAATTCAAGTAGTGGTTTGCCTAAATAATCTTCAGAGTTAAATTTCTTTCTTCTGTTACCACATATGTGAATCTTTTGCACCAATGTAACCTATTTTCTGGAGGGGAGATCTAAACAGTAGAGGTCGGTGTTAAAATGTCAGTTGAGTTTAAGACAAACTTTTAGAATGACTATCCAGTTCTAAAGGAGAACTGGATGCAATGCAGTATCAGTAGCTTCAAAAAAAAACCAACTCCTGGTAGCACCTGGATGGTTTGCAGTACATGGTCATGGGGGAAAACATGGAGAAGGTCTGTTCCACTGCAGTAGCTGGCAGGGTCAGGGCAAAAACGAAAATCTCTGCTATAGCGGACACTGATCTAGAAACTCATTCTAAATGATGTATAGTTCTAGCAAGTTAGTTTTGAAATGGCTCTTTGTCTTGCTAGGGGATTAGAAAGGAAGAAATCACAATCATCTGTTGCTGTTATGGCAAAGGAGAGAAGGAGGCAGCTTTTCATAGCAAACTGCAAGTGTAGGACTTCAGCTGAGCACTGGATCTCTAAGGAGCTGAGGCTGTGAGCTCAGGAGCAAACTGCCCCAGGGTAAGCTTTAGATTCCTTGTTTCTCATCAGATGGCCCAGAGCTCCTGTCTGTGGACACGCACTTGCTAGTGTGAGGAAGCAGCATGGCCTTCTTTCACTATGGGGTAAGTTGTCTTGAATAAGCTTATATTTACGAGAGGGTCAACATGATGCATGTGCACAGGCACGTAACACAGGAGGAGCTGATGCAGGGTCACCAAGGAGTTTGTTCACATGCAAGTCCAGAATGTCATTCATTAATGCATCTGCTGAGATAGTGCCTCACTCTGGAGACACTAAGCGTGTGTGATTCCACAGCAGGGTCAGAGGTGCTGGCCTAGAGGCACTTTGGTGCTGAACTAATGACCTCTGACTTGGGCTCCAAGGTCTTTAAACTCACTGGTTAGATGCAGCAGTGCTGTAGCTGCTGCATTCCTGTGTGAATCGGGAAGTAGGATTAGGACTTCTCTCCCTCAACTTCATCATTGACTTGTTTTTTTTTGGCCTTGGACAACTCTCCTAGGCATTGTTTTGTTCCAATTTTACAAATGGAACTAGACCTACTTACCTCGTGGGAATTGTGTAAGGCTGTCCTTCATTAGTGCCTGCAAGCTGCTGTGAGATTCTTTGGAGGAAGGTGCAATATAGAAAGAAATGCACAGAGATGGATCGGAAAAGTTCAAAAATTATGGGGGTCGAGGCCCTACAGGGATATAAATTTTGCTGAAATTTAACCAAAGTGGTGAAACTTAAATTCGGCTAAATTTTGTACAGGGAGAAATTCACTTAACATTTGAGCCAGTTCCTGTTAAAGGGAAAGACTTCAATGAGAGGTGGACCAAACCCTTACGTATCTCAGAGGGCTTTTGCTACTTTTTTTATTGCTGTTGTTATTATTTGTTATTCTTAAGGTACTGAGATCAAATGGCCTGTATCATCCATATGCATCCGTTCTGAACACTACAATGCAATGCTGACAGTGACTGTATTGGATGAGTGTTTGTTACTCTGAAGTGTGTATGCTACTAAATAAATGAGACTGAAGGAAAAAGACATCTGCTGTGATTTGGTCATGTGAGAATAATATCTTTTCTTCAAAAAGTTCTTTAGGGAAGGGAGAAAAACAATATATTTCAATGTTTATTTTGCTTTTAGTCTTTAACACCTGTTACTCCGTAAAGCAAAACCAATTCTGAGACATCTAGAAGCCAAATTGTGGAGCTTGGTTCCAAAACCTATTGTATACATTAGCTTTAGAACCTGATTCACACAAAGCTTGTCAGCTTCCTTCAAGGTAAGCTCTGTCTCAGAAATCTGAGTGAATAGCCTACAGCATATAAAAAAAAAGTATCAAGAGGCACTTGTCAGACTCGGAGCATTTAACTGTTCCCCTGGGCGGTTTTGTGTGGACACGGGGAAGAAGCACTTGACACTCTAGGACTGGCAGCACTTCTCAGCAAGAGAGAGTGTATTCTTACCTGTGTGCAAAGAGTACTTACAAGAGCAGGAAACAAATAACCACTATTAGTGTCTCTTTATTTTGTGTTGCAAATATAGAAGTATACACTTGTCTAGCTCTAAATTGCATAGAAGCAGGCATGTCATCTACTTATGTATGGTAATCACTCAGAAAGGTAAGCTGGCAGAAATGCTGCCATGGTCAGAGGTAATGACAAATCAAAACCTATTCACATAAATGGAGAGTCATGTGATGTGAGGGGGGGATGTTAGTGATACCACACCTAAGGTCTCTCTATGGGATTGAGGAGGGTGGACATCCAGGAGGAGAGAGCACAGCCATGCCTACAGGAGAAACTGTCTCACACAGCTCAAGGGTCTAAGGAAGTGTGGTCTCGGTGTGACACAGCCGTGGAGATGCAAATACAGTGAGGGGAAAAAGTATTCCCAGCAGCACCATTTTCTTCTCTTTCAGGAAAGTAGGAGGAGTGTTTTGGAGGTGAAGTTACACTTGCAAAAGCCTGTAACTATTTTATCAGCTTTGGAAAGCTTTCTTAGTGCACACTAGCCCATGGGCAAATTAGCTGAGAACTTAGCTCAGGAAAAGGGTTGATATGGGGGGGGACACCTTAAATCTGTGCAATTAAAAATTCTGTTTGTTTAAGGGAAAAAATGAAGATGCAAAGCATTTACATTGAGGAGAGCAAGGATAACAAAGAAATGAGAAGCAGGAATATCAATGAATGTGAAAAAGCAGAGAAAGACAAATTGAAATGTCCATTATTGTTTCATCTTTTGTTAATCAGTGCCTTCTTTAAAATGTAAGTATGAGGTCGTATGAAGCAACATAACGTACTAATGCTAAACACAGTCAAAAACCAACTCTATACATACAATTACAAAACCAATTTGGTAATGTTAAAAGACAGACACCTATCACAAAGAGCAATTTATAACAACCCTATAAATGGCTGATTCTGCAGTAGGGAAGTGTTGGAAGACTTTTCACGTGGATTGTAGGACCAAATTAATCCCAGATCGCTAGCTTATGTCATTCCTCTAGGAAACAAAATTGGGTTTTGGCTTCCAGTACTCTAATTTTGAGACTGTGGATTTAACTCATTGGTTATGCACTAAAAATGTCTCCTTAAAAAGCAGTTTCAAGCAAGTCATATTTTGCAATACTAGCAATTGAGCACTATGACATCTCTGATTGTGAAACTTACTGTTTGTAGTCTCAGAACTGAAGGACTGAGGGTTGTGGAGTGTATCACTGCAATTGTTTTTTTTTTTTTTTCTTTTGAGATAAAATGGTTTGTACAGCATGTAGCATTCAGCATCACAACAGGAGCAATATTAACATTATTTCCTCCAGGCTATTAATTAAAAATTCATTGTCTGTGAGGCTTTTTAAACTGCATCTACAAAAAAGACTGTTATAGGTCAAAGATTCATGGCAATACGCTGACAGAAGATCATTTGAGAGAGTTAAGAGCTTGTACAAAATTGGGGTCAGTAATGCAGATTCTTTTAAAATTCCCAGCTCTTTCTTTTAGTTCCAATTTGGTACCTGCAGCTCCATGCCTTGTCTTGTTAGAAGAGACTGCATCTGGCTCAGTACAGCGCTGAGCTGAATGCTGTTGTAAACCATCAGAGTCTAGCTCAAAAATAAATAAGCACTACACGCTTACTCTGCTCTTACAGTTGCTCTTCAACACCCCACTCTTGATCACTCTTAGGGATAAGATCTTGGTCCGAATGTGATTCTGTTCAGTCCCAGTGCAGCTTTGTCTATGTGCTTTGTGTAATTGAGTACCTTGATGCAGCTATTCAGTAAAAACAGGTATTTGTCCAACGTGCTGGACTTGCACTTTGGTTATAAAGTGAAGGCATAGCTGCAGCCAACACTGCCTGTGACACTGGTAATATAGAACTGCGCTCTCCTCTCGCTTCACTTTTCAATGGCATCCCTGGAAAGTTTGATAGGTCACCTTTGGGGGGAAAAAGCTGCTCACGCATGAACCATCAAAGTAATACAATTTGAAGGGTGAGGATGAACTGATGAAATTCCAATTAGCTAAAAGTAAATGCATTTATTTTTGACTAGCATGTTCCAGAGGTGGCCAGTCTGAAATATAACCAAAAATGTTAGCCTTTGCAAGAGAAAAGAATAGAAAATTTCCTGCTACATGGGCCTTTCTGCCTCATCTCTAACTGGGCTGTATCAACTCTTGGCTGTAAGACAGGACAGGCACTGAGCTAAATGTGAGAGAAGCTAAAGAGCTAAAGCAAAGGTGAGAGGGGAAGAAGGGTATGAGGCAAGGTCATCCGTCTCCCTTGGTCACTAAACTCCTCAGTCCCCACACTGCTACTGAAATTTGCCCCACACAGAAGGACCCCTGTCTTCTGACCATCTGTCATTTTACAACGTGATGGATTTGGAATTATTTCCACACCATATGGGTCTTTGCTGAAAAGCGGCCATCGTCACCCTTTGTCTGGAAATCACAGAAGGGTTGATGTGAAAAGGGACCTCCAAAGATCATCTAGTCCAACCTCTCTGCTCAAGTAGGTTAACCTACAGCAGGTTACACAGGATCATGTCTGGGTGGCTTTTGAGTGTCTCTGGAGAAAGAGACTGCATAGCCTCTTTGGGCTCCTGCTTCAGTGCTCTGTCACCCTCGAAGTAAACAAGATTTTTTCTCATACTCAGGTGGAATTTCCTGTGTTTCAGTTTGTGCCTGATTCCCCTTGTCCTGTTGCTGGGTACCACTGAAATGAGTCTGCTCCCATCCTCTTGACACCTGCTCTTAAGATATTTGTAGGCTCTGAAATGACATTGTATAAAACTCTCCATTCTAAAGTCAAAGGTGTAAAACTATAGAAAAAGTGTAGAACAGATATCAAGTCAGACCAACAAAGCATAAACCTGTGCTGAAGATGCTTTTCGCTGAGGATGGATTCAGACTCAGTGCTTTTCTTCACCATGGCTCAGTAATGTCTACCCTGACTGATGTGAATGACAGGAACTCTGTGTGGTCAAAGCAAACCCTTGCCTGCTAGCCTGCACCTTCAGACTTTAAATGCAGCTGCTCGCTAAGCATAAAACATGTACCAGAGAACCTCTTGCCTCAGAATGGAACCAGAGAAGTCTACAACTGGCATGTCATTACACAACTTGATTACACACAAAGACAGCATGTAATTTGCCACTGTAGGTTGGCAGTGTGACGTTCAGGAGTAGTACAAGGACAGAATGCTTCCAATACTGTTCAGACTTAATCCAAATTATTTGCCTTTTCAGTCTCCTTAGTTTGCAGCTTTAATCTGTAAACATCCATTTGGATCCTGAACAACTGAAGAAAGCCTTAGAAATGAGCTGTCTTGGAAAGAAATGACTACCTTTATCAGCAAGTCTGCACTTGCAAGGCAAGGAGCAATTACCACCTGCTCAGCTGTGTGAAGCCAAGTCATAGTTTTAGCTTTCTCAAATGGTTGAGCTATTCTACCTTCCTGTACAAAGAACACCCTAATTGGGGTTTGCATTAGGTTTCCCTTCGTTATTCCTCTCCTTTGCATTACTTTATACCTCAGAGTATTAAAACCAAGAACTCCAGCACATCAAATGCTAGGTGGTTACCCAAGAACCTCAGCTTAGTGCTTACCAACATAGCACAGGGAATTAATGCCAAATATGAAAGTACTTACAAAAATGAAGTTCATCTTAAGTAAAGTCCATTAAAAGATAAAGATAGCCCATTTCTCCTCATGCCATGCGGCTCACCCTTCCTTGAAAAACCACCTGCCCCTTTGATGCTAGGAGCTGTGAGGAAAGCAACACCATGAGGCAAGCAGCACATTTCCTTCACTACTCAAAGGAACACTATCACCTCCACCAGCTACTGCTTTTTTAATGGTAAATATTTTCCTCTTCATTGCTTGTTTATAAAGCACATGCTCAGAGGAGCCTGATTTTTTTTTTCATTCTTCCTACTGCTTCCAATTTGAGCAATAGCTTCCACATGGTCTACTAATAAAGCAGATGCAAATGTGGCTGCTATTTTTTTTTTTTACTTCTCTTATAGTGCATAAGCATTAGTAATTCACCAGGACTGTAAAAAGCTCTCAGGAATGTAGCAGCCTTTCAAGTTGGTTGCTGCAGGCACAGCACACATTTTTGTATTCTTGGTTCAGAAATAAGTACAACCTGTGTTGGTCATTATTTCCATCCAAATACTGCAGCTGGATGGTAGGTCCATTTCTTTTCACCTGAGCAGATTGAGAAGGAGTTATTTCCTTAGGAACTGTATTCTGAATCAGACAAACAATGCCATTGTTCTCCATTTCTAAGCTGGTTCAGTGGAACACATTTGAAGGACAGAGATAGAAATGCAAGTGTCTTTAGCAATCTGGGATCCAGCAGGTAGACAGAGGAAGCAGAACATTGCTGATGTTGAAACTTCACCCATCTGAAGGAACTAAAGCGGAGGAAGTTAAGTGAAACAGGAGGCAGTCCTTCCAGACACACACATTCCCTGATCTTTGGAAGAACCATTTCTACTATACTGGAGTAACACTCAGGTCATCTGACAAAGACAGACCAGAGTCTCTTTCTCTTGATGTTTTCTCTGTTCTACAAAAAGGCTTTTCATCTGTGTGCAGACTGGAGCTCCTTAGCACAGCTGCTCTGACTTCTGCCAAGGCTGATGGCTGGTGCTCAGCACTATAGCACAGGTCATCATAAGCATAATTTACATTGCCACAAGGAAAAGTCTGGAGTTTCACCAGTTCAATCCCACTGATATCCAGGTGAGGGCAGTTACTGCGACTTGGAGATGCTGGAGATGCCCGAGAGCTAGGAGAACTGCAATTCCCATCAAAGCCTGAATCTTCCCGCTCTGGATTTGCTTTGAGCTTGGAGCTGGGGCTTAAGTGACAGATATTCTCTAGCACCCACGATCCATAGGTTGGGTTCCAAAGATTTTTTGTTTTGTTTTTAAGTCTGTGGGCTGATGGATTGCTGAGCTCCAGCTTCTGGTTTGAAGTCTGCTGGAACCACGACCCGCTGTTGAAATCACTGAGGCATGGCAGGCTGGGCCCTCGGGCAGTCCGGTTGCTCAGGTTCTCCACCAGTAGCTCTTGTGGACATTGTACAAGTTTGTGCCCAGCATGGTGGGATTCCAGTGTCTTAGGTGTTGTCTGAGGTGTGAGAGAAGGGCTTACTAGCAGTGGCACTATCCCACTGGAAATGTTTGGGCGCATGACTGTACTCCCTTCATCCTCTGGTGCGGGGCTACACTCTATGGGCAGCTCGGTGTTGATCACATCAGGGTCCTGAAAAAGAGAGACAAGAATCTGTTATGCCTTCAAAGGTGACTGTCACAGATTTGGGCAATACTCCTGCACAACATACAAGGTGCTGTGTTCCATCTGGATATCACATGCTCTTGAGACTTACATGCTTCCTTTGAGAAGAGACTGTGCTTCATTGAAATCAGTGACTAAGCTGGGGGTCTGTAGTATAAAATTTCTGTTTTGAGAGGTTGGATCCAGACCTGTAGCTATTAAATGCTACCGGATAGTGAACTCACTGTGCCATTTATTCCCCCTCTCCACTCCATAACTATTCAGCTGCAGCTTTTGAGCAACATTAGGCAAGGTCAGAATATGGACCTTGAAAGAAATCTAAGTACATTTCCACCATGAAATGAAGGACATTTCCCTACTGAACAAGCTGAGAGCTAAAAGCATCCATTTACACAGGAACAGTGTATGCTCATTTTGGCTGGGTGGAAGATAGGAGAGTAAGGATGAGTACTGGAAAAGAGCCAACAGCATGACCATGCTAGTAAAGTAATTATATCAGTCTGTCGGGATCCTTCACTTGCTTTAGGGGCTAAAGCTAATGTGTTTGGATAGTTGGCATTCCATGGCTTATCATCCACATGAATATCAAAGACCAGTACCTGAGTACAGTACTTGATCCTTTCCAGGATGGTAGAGAAGTTTGGCCGATACTCTGGGCTGTGCTGCCAGCACTGTGTCATGATCCGGTACCTAAAAGTGAAAAAATTAAAATTGATCAAGAAAGATTATTTTGTAGAAAGTGTTTCAGTATGAAGTGATTGGGGTCCAAGGGACCACACTCGGTACATGGCTCAAAGGAGGAGTGCAAAAGTGGATATGTCATTTCTATATCCCTGGATCCTGTCTGATTAGGGAACCACTACTTAAAGCAAATCCTATAGGGCTCTAAGCTGTATACAAGAGGCAGTAGCTCAAGAGACATTTAGCAATACCCACCTAACACTGAGGGCAATCACCATTCCCTGACTAGAGGTGTTTTTGTCCACATGCTCGACACCTACTATACCTTGGCTTGTGAGAGTAAGGAAATACTTACACTGGTCCTGGACAGTTTTTTGGTGGATCCATTCTTCCTCCACTGGTGACAAATTCCAGCACTTCTTGATTGGTTTTGCAAGGGTACGGCATGTAGCCTAGAGAGAAAATCTCCCAAAGCAGCACTCCAAAGGACCTGCGTCAGAAACCAGCCAACAATACCAATCAAGTTTCACTTGTGGTCCACTAACCTAGATTGTAGGCAGCACCACAGCAGTGACCTGTCAAAGCTGCAGTCCAACAACAGTAATGTGCAATTAGTGTGATCATGAGTCAATGTTTGCATAAAAAGACACCTCAATCAATCAAAACCTTTTCTCAAGCTCCGAAACAAGTTTTGCAGAGGTTTCAAAATCTTTAGTAACTCTGAAGGTGTTCTTTCTGCTGCATTTATTATTACTAGAGCAGGAAATGCCGGAGTGCCCTTGGCTGTGTACGGTCTAACTGAAAAGAACTGTTAGATCTGGCATGGACGTTTCTTGCCTTACTTGGGAAAACTCAAGATGTTTTTGTTGAGGAATACATTTGGCGCTAGTAACTTGGCTGCAGGTTGAGCTCTGGGTGGCAGAAGCCCAAGGCAAGAGGCTGTGACCTGGCACCGACCCTCTGCAAAACAAAGGGGATGAGGACCTGTGGCACCTCCAGGTGTCTGGACACTCAGAGACACAGCAGGAGCCAATGACTTTGGCACACTTAGACTGTGAGGGTATAAAAGCCCAGGGCTTCCTTTGTTTGGGGTCCCTCCTCAGAGGAATGAGCTCAAGTTGTTATTTTGTTGTTGCACCATGATTAAATTATTTTAGGGATCCTGACATCTGAGAGTCTGCTATGGGAAACCTGGGGCTGAGGTGATAAGGAAACCTGGTCTGACAGTGAGTGTGGGCAGGTGTAGCTGTGAAGGGGCCTCTACCTGCCTCAGGTGGTGTGAGTGTGACTGCTGGAGTGGCTCCTGGATGGTCAGACCTTCTTCCTTAATATTTGAATCAGTGTTTCAGAACAAGATGCTCAAGTATAAAATCAAGGAACAGATATCCAGTGAAACTGAAAGGCAGCAGCGTTTCGGATATGGTTATGCTTTTTTCCATCCACAGGTCAGATAGACAGTGCAGCTAGAGATTATGTATGCCTTAGGCAAAAGGAAGTCAAGACAGTTCTGCCAGGACATCAGCAGGGTCAGAATTTTCAGTCACTTTTTGCTACAAGGGTCAAAGTAATTTCCAGTAGATGCATGTTACTTATAATAGCCTATTACAGGAACTGTAGCACTTTCCTTCAAAATATTTAGTGCTGGCTGCTCCCAGCTAGGCGCTGATAAGCAATCCCTTGTCTTCCGGCATCACTAACAACTTCAGGAAACTGGGTCAGTGTGGCATTTGAGGGAATGTCTCAGTACAGCATATTGAAGGATCTACTGTACAGAGAAAGGGGTGTTCTTAAGCAACTGGAAAGCTTCCATTCCCCAGCACCTGTGCATGAATGTGCTACTGTTGAAAGGGTGCTTATTTTAAAGAAAGCTCAAGTTGCATGAGAAATAAATATATAAATATTGTTTCCTCAGCAACCAGCAAGGACTTCTGATTAAATCTGCTGTCATTTTATAGTCAGCAAGAAAAAAATATACAAAAGAGTGATCCTGGGTGGTACAGAGAAAGTCACTTACAAGGTGTATAAGCAGACCCTGTCACTGATGGGAACGGGAAGATTCTGAAGGCTGAGGGAAGTATTTGATGATATTTTTCGGGATTTTTAGCTGAGACTTCTTGAGAATCTAATCTGCTTTTGCTTTTTACTTCTTGTTTGGCTTTATATGATACTCTACATTTATGAATAGCAAATTTTTATTACCTCTATTTACATTAGACTTTTAAATTCTTATTCTGGATTCTTTAGCCATACTCCTACTGAATGCAGTGGGAAGGCTTCTCGTATTTTTCTGGGAAATTCTGACTTTTTTTAAGGTTCCTGCGGAGCACACATTTTTTTCTTGAGCAGTACATTTCTTGATGCTTTTCAGTGAGTAGCAGAAGTGATTAAAAGACATTTATTACCATGTATCTGTCTTGGAGGTGAAAATGCCCTCTAGAAAAGCTTCTGGTGGCATCCACTTGACAGGAAGCATGGCTCTTCCTCCCTTGCGGTAGTAACTTGCTCTGGGAAAGATAAAATGCACAGAAAACGTCACATAGCCTGAAAGGGCTTCGATACAGAAAAGATCTTAGCACCACAGTAACAGCATCTGGGGATTGCATGTAACGGTGGGGGACGAGTGAGAAAAAGGAAAAGCCATCAACACAAATGGTGCATCAAAGCAGGATTTTATATCCTCTTTGCAACTGAGATGGAAATTGAAGATGTTCAGGCGCACAGCTAAAGACATCAAACTTGTCAATGCTTTGCACAGCGTGTTAATGTAGCAAGTCTTCTTGACATCATGAAGTGAGAATTATGGTTGCTGGGGTTTTTAAATTTTAATTTCAATTTAACATTATTTATGATCAAGTAGCTCATAAATTTGCCTATACTTGGTTTAGGGTCCACAAGTGTTTGCAGTTTCCTGGGACCACAGTTGAAGTGGATTGGTTAATAAGTGTAGATGTGTTAATTTACAGTCTGTTAACACAAGTTAGTTAACTGCTCATCAAATTCAGACACCTAATGGATGGTTCCGCTGCTTCACGTATCATGAGACAGTTCAAACTGGTCAAAATTATACAGATTACTGAGTTACTCACAGAACTGAAATTGCCCTTCACTTACCTGTAAATATCCCTGGCCATTCCAAAGTCACCAATTTTGGCTATTCGTCCTGCTCCAGTACAGGTCAAAAGGCAATTCCTTGCAGCTATATCTCTTAAAAAAAAGTTTGAAAATTAGTTCTAATTCTAAACTCTTAAGTAGTTAAAAGAATAAAGAAAAAATATTAGACCCAGTCCTGCAAGTCTTAGTTATCTTTACGCAAATGAGAAGAGCCCTGTTAAAATAAGAAAGAATTCCAGTTACATTATCATTTTTGTTAACCACAATTCTTAAACTGCATTTGAATTATATCTTCTACCCAGCATTTGCCAAGCTTTCCCCATTCACACCTTCTTTCACTAAGGCAGAAAACAGCATCAGTATCAGAGGAGGATCAGATCCAACCTTTTTTGCTTCAACCACATTATGACAGATATCTTTCTTGCTCTATTTGTTTTAAAGAAGGACATGTCAGCAGTGTCCCCATCAGTTACAGATGTGATGCTGTTGGACAGTCTTAGTAAACTGCTTGAAAAGTTGTGTAGAACCAGATTTAGTAGATTTTGTTGCTTTGTTACTTCTGGATATCTCCCACAGAATCAAGCAAAGCTCCATATGGAAGCAGCTGTTTGCTGGATGCAAGTTTAGCTTGTGAGAAATGGAAGTGATACCTTCATGTCCAAGGCTAAAAGATTTCTGTTCATTTTAAATATGCTTTCTGAAAAGAAACTCGTTAAAAATCACAGCACTGTAGGGGTCCTGTTGGCTGACAAGAAAAACAAGCTCTTTGAACAACTCACATGTTTCTTCCCATTGCCAGCCTTGAAAAGTCTGAGGGTTTGGAAGTCAGGTTCAACTTTCTCTTCTATTATCAGCTGTGACCCCAAGATGACAATTCCTGCCCTCTAGAGACCTCTCTACAACCCCACCACACTACCTTTTACCCCGATCAGGATTACTGATATCTGTAATGACAGCCTTCTTCATTTCCCAACCCACTCTAAGTAATGCTGACAACACTAACAAATACTAAAACAAAACCTGAGGGAAATTCCTTGTGTTCAGATTTATTGAATTTTTGGCTAAGACAAAATGAATCCATTCCCAGGTTGCTTATATTAGAGATCTAACAGTGCAAAGATTGACCCAGAGATTTTTTTTTTTTTAAAGTGATATGCTGCTGTTACTCTTACAGTAAGGATTCTAAAAAATAATGCTGTAGTGATTAACTCAGAAGTTTCCAGTTAGAATACTGATTCTCTCATGTACTTATTAAGAGATCCAAGAGCCAAAATTTGTTGCATGTTCTTACTGCTCTTTTTCAACGACAGAAAACTCTAACCCTTTTCCACTGGAACTTCCGTATTGTTGCAATATAAAGGAGTCTGAAAACTGTTTCAGATGTTCTAATCATAAAGCCATGTAACATATTACCATATCTCAGCCTCATGGCTTTTTGCTCCAACTGCTGCTTGCCATTGTTTCCCTGGATTTCTCCAGCCCCTGCCCGCTGTTGCCCATCTCTGTGCTGTGCAGCCCCACACGTAAGCACACATGCTGTGCGTGTGGGTGAGTCTGTTGCCTGCCTGCACATCTCCAGGCTGCACCTTGGCCTGGTTAGAGCCCCCATGTGACTCTCTGGTGTGCAAGGGCTCTCCTCTCCTTTACACACAAGGGCTGAGCACAGCATGCACTTCATAGCAAGGAATCCAGCTACCTGCTGTGCCTGGGAATATTATGAGCTGAAATTCTTAATCGAAAACTAAGGACTTCAATACCCAACCAGGAGTTTTGAAAGGATAACTATAACCTTTATCTCTTCTATAATATTTTTTTCTTATTTGAAGCATGCTATATCAACATTTTTTTGCTCAACAAATGAGAAAAAAGGAATTTGAAGAGACAAATATGGGCTTCCAAACACCATGCAGCAGGTCAGCCACTGAGCTGGGAAGGAAGCCCGAGATGTGTTTTTATCTCCTGTCATCCCTGCTCTACCCTTCTCTGGTCTTTTGCTCAAATATTATGGACTGTCCTGTGCTGGTGGGATAGGGAAAGCATTGAAGTCAAGATACGGAGATGAGAAAGGAAATAAATACCTTATTGTCTTATCAGCCAACACAGAGTGACACTACCATCTAGTGGACTACAGGGCTAATTTCAACTGTCTTTACGTTGCAGGCACCCGAAAATTAATACTTAAACCCTCTCACTTGGAACAGAACATTCGTCTCCCTCCAGGAGTGCAAAGAACAGTGCAGAGCCTAATTCCTAACAAAAATCGGGGAGATCCACCTGGGCATATAAGCACAAGCCTGTATTGGTAGAGGAAATAATCTGTCTCCCCTGTGGAGATTAGTCCTGTCTAATCCACTGCAAATAGAAAGTGTATGAGCCTCATGCACCTTAAGACACAGACTGCTTCTCCTCACCTGTGGATGAAATGATTCTCTTCCAGATATTTACAGCCACAGGCAATATCCCGAGCTATGTTCAGCAGGTCCTGCATTGTTAGTGTGGATGGTTGATTCTGGAAAAGGACAGGAAATGGTAAGAGAAGGATAGTGGAGTAGAAGAACAGAATTCAGGCTAGGGATAATCAGAGAGGGACAGAAGAAGGGAAAGGAAGAAACATACATATAGGATGGGGGAAGGGTTGAATGAGTCAGGAGCTAAGAGGAACATAAAGCAGATCAAAGCAAGGAGTTAGAGAATGAGTAAACTCTTATTTAACCCCAAAAACTTTCAGGAGATTTCACCTCTCTTGAGCACTGTACATGAGTGCAAGCTGGCAAGAGATCTATGGCCTGGTGTAAATAGCCTGTTAAAGAGGGTGGGAGAGAACTATTTCCTACTGTGTTATGTGAAATCAAAAGACAAGCAGGCTTAAAAGGTGAGATGGAAGAGAAAAAAAAAAGCACCCACTTTGAAAGAGCGAGTCAACAAATTATCAACAGAAATTAGTGAATGAACGAGAGAGAGAGAGAGAGAGAGAGAGATAGAGAGAGATTAAAGATGCACAAGTGCACATCTTTGCACCAGTATCAGCATTCATCAGCTTATCTGTCCTGGTAGAAGAACAGCAATTACCCTCAGGAGCAGTATGCAAAAAAAGGGATGTTTTACCACAGGACTCCAGGACTGATACTAACCCTTCACCATCTGCGCTTCCCTAAGAACAATAAAGAAGATTTTTCCAGGAGCCCTGCTTTTTTTCACCCCCTTACATAGTTCCCCACAGGGAAATTTTTTTCAGTTTTTCTCTAGGAACTTCTTTATTGCTCTCAGGAAGGGTGAGGAGAAATTACTACACTGCTAATCAAAGCCCAAGGTATATCAAATAAATTAGGCTCAGCTCTTCAACCGGTATAAATTTGTGCCTCTCCGTATGGTGCTGATGCACACTTGCTGGAGACTTAGTGCTACGAATTCTGATTATAACTTTAGCTCCTCACGTGCCATCGCAGTACACTGAAAACAAAAGCAGATACTGAAGGAAGAAAGCTCATTAATTTGTAGTCTAATTGACAGAGAAGTCTGAAATGGCAGGACAGGATTTTACTATTTCCTCCTCAGTTACTAATAAACTGGAGTTTCTGGTCCTGTTTTCATTTTGTCTCACTGACACCTGCTTGCATCAAGCAGACAGACACAGGTATCCAGAAGTCTGTGGGAGCTGGGGCACACACACAGCCTAGCTTGGCTTCAGTGCCTTTATCCAATTCATAAAAACATAAAAGCAGTCATACTAAAATCATCCGCAAGCCTAGCAGGGAAGTTCTCTCACCATCCTGGGTCGGTTCTGCCGAAGAAAGCTCTTCATGTCTCCTCCAGCCATGAGCTCCAGCAGAATGAAGCGAGGCAGCGTCTGTAGGCTGACACCGATGCACTGCACGATATTTTGGTGATTGAACTTACTGAAAGCCAAGGTCACAGCACATGGAAGAGAAACACAGCGTTAGTTCCTGGCCAACATCCGTCACACTCTCATTGTGCCTTGAGACAACCTGGATTGAAGCAAATCCTGATGCGGTTACCAAAAAACTTCAGTTGTATCAAAATACCTCTCTGGTTATGACAGCCCTAAGAACAGGGTTATGCCTGGCTTTGCCCATGAAAAGCCTTCAACAGAAGGTATGAAAAGCTAAAAGCAAAGCAGAGCCTTCTGTCTATGAAGAAAGAATTTAATGGACATACTGACTGAAAGATAAGAGTGACATGAGAGGGACAAGAAAATTAGGCATGCAGATTTCATTGGCATTTGTGATACCAAGTCCTGACTAGCAGGGATTTTAGTTCAGCATTGGTTATTTTAGACATAGTGCTGTCTAGTTTGGAGGACTCAGTTCAGTGCTTAGTCTGCCAGAGGGACTCAGATAATGCCTACTGCAGCAGCTGCTTATGTGATTCTGTTTTTTACAAAAGGAAGCTGAGGTTGTCACGAAGCACAGTAAGACTCAGTCATTAGACAGCAGCGTCTCCCCTTAGATAATGATTACCTGGATAATAAAAGAGCTAAAAATAGAAAGGAAGTTGGGGAAGAGAAAGTGTCATGTGCTACTAAGTGAATCAAAGCACTCCTTAATTGATTAAAATTGCTCTTAAAAAAAGCATACATCGGTGTTACCTCCTGTTGAGCTACTAAAGTTCTTGCAGACTGTAGGGAGTGGCACTATATCATGAGATTCATGCTTTAATAGAAGAAAACCAGCATCTAAGTATGAGCTGGGCCAGACAATCAGAAGAGGAACTTCGCATTGCACAGCTTCAAAATGGATAAATTCGGAATACTTAAAATCAACCCCAACTATGCTACTATTTTAAAGTCACCCTTGACCCTACTATTGTTTTAAGGTTATGGATTTCTGTTAATGAAGTAAATTCCAAGACTGGAATACTTAAAGTAGAGGTGGTAATAGGAGTGGCTGTCTGTTATCTTTTCCAGGAAGGTTTTATAGATCTTATAATTCACTGTCAGAGGGTCATGCAGATGGGACCTTATCAAGGTTCTGTCAAGCTTGCAAAGACATCAAATCAAATGCAGAACACATTTGTACAAAAATGTTGTACCTTCTTACTCCTTGGAACAAGACCAGCAGAACCAATCAACAGAAATTTTTGTTAAATTGTTGTAACGATTTTTGGGTGGGATAGAGTTAATTTTCCTCACAGTAGCTCATATGGTGCTGTATTTCCTATTTGTGATCAAAACAGTGTTGATAACACGTTGATATTTTAGCTACTGCTGAGCAGTGCTTACACAGCATTAAGGTTTTTCACACACACACACACACACACACCTCCCCCGCAGTGAAAAGGCTGCAGGGACAAGAGGTTGTGAGGGGACAAAGCCAGGACGGCTGGCTCCAACTGACCAAAGGGACATCCCATGCTGTATGGTGTCATGCTCAGCAATAAAAGCTGGGGAAAGAAGGAGGAGGAAGGGAAAGGGTCATTCAGAGTTTGGCATTTGTCTTCCCAAATAGCTGCCGTGCGTGATGGAGTCCTGCTTTCCTGGGATGGCTGAACACATGCCTGCTCATGAGAAGCAGGGAATTAATTCTTCAGTGCTGCTTGGGTTGCTCACACAGATTTTGCTTTACCTATTAAACTGTTTTTATCTCAACCATGAGCCTTCTTGTCCTGATTCTCTTCTCCATCCCTCTGCTGCGTGCAGCCACGTTGCCTACTGGCATTAAAACCAGAGACGGGCAACAAAAGAACCTCAGTTGCCTTGTTTGAGATAAACAAGTAGCTGAAACCAGTAACTTACTGGTTACTACCAGTAACTAGTTTAGATGCTACTAAACTGCCATCTGGTGAAAAATAAGACTGAATTTCCTTACTGAACACAGGCAAGGGGGTAAATGATTCTGTGATTACCTCTTTTTCCGCCTGCCCACCATCAGTAAAAAAAACCCTTAAACTATACCTGATAATCAATGCTTCCATCAGGAAATCCATCTCATCCTGCTCAGAGCAGACTTCTGGCAGGGTCTGTTGAGAGGTAGAGGCAGTGAGGGCCATCCCACCAAAGAATTGAGAATATTTGCATGACCACCAGAGAAAAAAGGAAAAAAAATAAAAAAAAAGAATGAGCATGTAACATGCAAATCACATCAGGAACCTATGAGCAGGGGCTCATCCTTTCAGTGCTCAGTTTATTGCACTGCATGTGAGCCATCTGCTAGTTAAAGTCAGAATAGGAAACCAGTCACCTACCTGAAGATTTTTTTGTGTGAATTGCACCCTATGAAAAATTCTGGACCAAAAATAGCTTCAGGTACACATCAAGAAAAATATTAGGTGGGGACTTACAGACCTAAAAAGCTCTTTAAAATGACAGTTGTTATTTGTTCTCCCTTTTCTTTGTGTCCACATCACAGCAGATGCTTGCATGTCGTATGACACATACAGCCACTTGATTTAGATACTTGTGTCACACGCCCCTGTAGCTTTATTTCCTGCCAGCAGATTTGGACAACATCTTCTGCTGATACAGATAAACTGGATTACCACAAATGAACAACATGCTGATCTCCTTCTGTTTGCCACTGTGCTCTGGTGCTTCTTCCAGTCTGGACAGTGAAACTGAGTTGGGCAGTTCCAACTGCTTACTAGTGTCCTGGGCTTTCATCCACATTTGTAGAGTGGGACAGGGAAGTTCGTGACATGAAAGACAGGATGAATAACAGTAGAACTTCTTTTTATTAATGAAGGCTTTGTTCTTGAGCTGAACTCATAGAAGTTGATTTGGTTCTCTGAGTCACAAGCTTATAAAATAACAGAAGCAGACTATGAGCATCCTTAACTTCAGGGCTGAGTAACTGAAAAATCCTGAGGCAATGGCAGTAATTTCAGAGAAAACCAGCCTGTCATCTCTTGCCATTAATGACAGGGAAATTAGTGTGATATCACAATATATATTCACAACAGCATCTTTAACACTGTGCAATAACAAGAGACTACCAGAAAATTTCACATACAGTAGAAAACCACTATTCTCAGTATAAAGGGAAGTAACTGAGAAACAACACAAAATTTTAAATACATCAGGTGAAAAACTTGGCAGAAAGCACTCAAATCAAAGCTGGTAATGCCTGGATGCAGCAATGTGTCCAAGCCTGCATCACACATATATATATATATGCCATTATGCATGTGATCAACGTGAATTTCCAGCTGGAATAGCGATAAGATAATATGGGTCTTATGGGTAATTATTTCTGTATAAGGAATTTGTGGGTACTGACCTTGATAGCCACTTGTAGAGGGTTGGGATCCCCTGCAATGCCTACCACAGTTCCCTCATAAACCTCACCAAATGCACCATGTCCTAGTGCCCTGCAAGAAAAAAAGAGAGGGGAACAGATGTTATATGTCCTTGGATCCAGTGCTGGCCAAGCTCTTCCCTTCATGCAGTCCAGGACAAATCAAAAACAGAGTTTTGTTTTCATCTCAAAGCTTCTGAAAATAACTTATCAGTATTTTCTGTCACTAAAAGGTGGGGGGTTGGATCCTTGATGGTTCTGAACAAAAAATAAGCCTGCTCAATCCTAGGGTCTATCACCAAGTATGGCAAAAGCAAGATGAAAAAATGGAGAACAATAGAATAAGGTGGCTGCAGACTGATGTCTTCAGGAGATTGTGTAAGACATAAGAATGATCAAATTTTTCCTTCTAAAGTTTATATAATTTTGATCAGTATCATCTGGGTGGTATGGAGTTGAAGAGCAACCTAGCATGTATCTGCTTGTGACAGGAAATTTCCTTGTGATAGGAAATGCTGAAACAGACATACTGCTATAGATTTGGAAGGGAGCTACTGCCAGGAGGCAAGTGCAATAAAAACACAATCACAGTAGAGGTGAAATACCTATGTGTGGGAACACGGAACAGGAGACTCGTGACCTTACATATCTGCTTGAGAACTTTATGGAATCAAACTGTCTCAGAGAACATAGCAAGTATCACTTCTATTGTATTTTGGCTGCCTTGGACTAGGTGCTTTGCAGTTAGTCAGACAGGTGGCCCTTGTTTTCTCACCGAAGCAGAGAGATGTTCTTCCGTGGGATCTCCTTCAGCTCGCTCAGAGTGGCAGCCTTCCCTGCAAAGCAGTAGTTGGGGTTGTAGTCGGTCATGATGACAGATGTACGGATTTTGCTCAGTTTATATTCTGGGCTCTGCAGTCGTGCCCTGGCTCCTTCCAGCTGCTGTTTCTTCAGGTGATAGACTGCGGGTGGGGAGACAAATAAAAATGCACAAACGAGATCAACAACTGGATAGGAAAGATAATGCTGGCGACACAGAACAGAATGACATCAATCCCATAATTATAAATGGTCCCGAAACATCTCTGGCTTGCCAGTATCATGCTCTTCTTCACACTCCTCAGTGATTTAGTACTGGATATGCAAACAGTCTTATTCCTGCGGGCACCTAATCACCTCGGAACAACTTAGGTTTCCAATGCTGCTTTGTACATTGGCTGAGGAAGAGTGCGCCACAAGACATCTTGCTGACATCAAGTCCCAAAAATCAACCCATCTCCCTGAATGAATAATATATTTAATTACAGATTGTGATTTCTTCCTGTATTCCACTGGCTGCTACAGAAACACCTGCTAAGAAAGCTTTCCTAGCTCTTTTATTCTGTGTCAAATACCAGGAAAGAGCAGTCTTTACCCTTTGGGACTATGCTTGTGCCTAACTCTGGGTGGTGATGTTTTCTATCACTTCTTTTTCCCTGTTCCTGCAATCCGCTTGGGAGACCACAGCACTTTGGCTCCAAGTATTGAAAGCAGTGGCACGTGGCCAGGTCGTCTCCTTTTGTCTAATTTAACTGGGAAAATTCAAAGGGTGATTGGAAGGAAGTGTATCTTACTGATAGACAGGCTGCCACAAGTGAGGATCGTTCCAAGCACCACAATCACAGACACCACAGCTAAGAGCAGGGGGAGAGGCAGCTGTCCCTCTGGTATAGGACCCTGGGGCACTGGAAGAATAAAAATAGAGGTGCATTAATCAGAAAACAACAAGAGCTACTGTAAAGCATCCCTCTGAAGGTTGCATGTATTTCAGAAAACAGTACGGAGATCATGGTCAGAGAATCCTATAAAAATGACAGCAAATCCCTCTATAGCCCTGAAGGTTGAAAAAGTACCTAAATAATTTTAAAATCATTGTGAAGATAGAACACTAACTGATAAAACACAGATTTCTTATGCATTCTTCAGTTTTCTATAAATGGGTAACATCACTACTCATAAATTGAATATTTCTACAGTCTTGATGTTTCGGAGCTCCAAGAGGCTGTGAGAGGAAATAACTGTGAGTACAAGGCATCGACTGCCAGGCACAGTGGGAAACTGCTGTGGAAGGAAGCAATTTGTGGCTTAAATAACTCAGCAGTAGGTGGTATGTTATCCTGGAGAGGTATTTATGCTTAAATATCTGATACACTGAGCCCATTCAGGAAATTCACACCACATCTCTTTACAGATATTTTGCCTCCTGCCTAATCCAAATGTGAATGTTGGAGATGGTGGCAGAGATGCAGCTCAGTGTGTAAACAAAAGTCATCAGGAATCTTCAGTCCTATGTTTGACTGACATTTCTCAGAACACCTTGTCCACTTGAGCCACTTGCTGTAACTTGGGAATTGAACATCAAAAAAGCCAGAAGGAGAGATAATATAAAGCACAGAGATGTTATGCAATGAGGCTAAAACTTCTCAGCTTACCAGTGCAGGTGACATTGTCGTTGGCCAGCACAGCCCCCATCTCACACTGGCAGACTGGCAGGTTGGTGTCAGGGTCCCGCTTGCAGTTGTCTGAGTGGCAGTGGCTGCAGTTAAGATAGATCTGAACCTCCACCTCACCATGACTCTCCATGGCTGAACAAGGAATCAGACACAACAGGTGGGCTTAGTTCAGTTTTTCCTATCTTGTTCCAGTAAGGTAAAATAAACAACAAAACAAAACCCAGCAGGTACCTACAACTTCTCTCCTTCTCTGCAGGAGAACAGATAGTCCAACACAGTGTGGACATGTCAGAAGCCTGATGGGGATCAGTAGGGAAGAAGATATTTGATTCCTTAAGCAAACAGAGAGGCCTTGAAGTGAATTGACCTGGAAAAGTCGGGGACTGAGGATGTGCAGTTGAACCTGATGAGTGGTGTCTCTCCTGGTTTAGA
Organism: Cnemophilus loriae; assembly: GCA_013397755.1. Classification (NCBI taxonomy): domain Eukaryota; kingdom Metazoa; phylum Chordata; class Aves; order Passeriformes; family Corvidae; genus Cnemophilus; species Cnemophilus loriae. Next base: position 976,034 of record VZTF01008194.1, on the reverse strand, counting down.
GATTGAGAGAAAAAAGGTCCCAGAGCACTATGGAAATATTTAAAGAAATGACCGCAGCTAAAGATCTGACCTGCAGCTTGAAATAAGCTTTAATGAAATGAATAAAGAGTAAAGACTGGAGAAGAGGGAGGAGAAGAGAGGAAATAGAGAAGAAGAAGGAAAAAAGAGGAAGAAAAGAAATGAGAATAAGAAACACATTGTACCTGCCAAGGGATGCAAGAAGATCTCTCCAATGGGGTTCACAAAAGAGATGCCATCCTGCCCACCAGCTGTGATATCATCACTATCAGAGGCGTGTCCCCCTGGGGAGAGAAGAGTATGGCCAGCTGATCAGTGCTGCATGCTGCAAAAATGTGATGTCTCTGAAGGGCTGCATTCATTCGCATTATCACCTGGGGTCACTCTGCAATCTTCCAGTGATGTTGGATTGTATAATGTCAAACCCTCACATGACCTGGCCAGTACCAAATTTAGTGAAGTGGCTTTATCTAATGCAGGTTTCTCAGTTCAGCAAGGTAAAAATGTATTTGTTTTGAACAGAAAAAAGAAATGAAACATTTTCCAGGGGTAACTTGGGAACGAGTGAAGGGGTGATTCATCACACCTTCCAAATATTAAGTTACATAGGAACACTTTTATAACCTTGATTTCCCCAGTTATAGAGAGATGGTGGAGAGTAGGGTGGGTTTCATACTGTTCAGCTTGAAGTAACCATGCCTCACCTCCTGACCCGTGTACCTCTGCACTAAGAGCACTAGCCCTGACCTGCAGGTGCTCTGAAGAGCACAAAATTAGTCGTCATGACTATTGCCCAGGCTTACCTCTGTACCCTCCGCCTCCTCCCCCAGAAGTACAAGCGCCTCCTCCCCCACCAAAACCACCAGAGGTGGTCCACTGGAGCTTGGCTAGTGCTTGGGGGCAAGCTTGACCTCCTTCTCCACCTTCCAGAAGGGACTTCCCAGCCTGAGGAAGCAGACTCTTGTCTTGCCAGCCACCACCTCCACCTTCAGTCAGAGAGTGAGAAAAGAAAACAAGAACAGGTAAGAGAAGCACAAGCAGAGATGCTCTGTAGAGAGACAGAGATTAGCCCTTATTAATTTCTTAAGTGCCTAGTTCAAGGTAAACCTTGCTTTAAATTTAAAAGAATGTACAAACAAGCTCCTTACTGCCATGGGCAATAAAAATGAGGAAATCAAATGCACAGCCTGTGGTACGTGCTGCATAAACCAACACTTCAGCATCAATTTCTTGTGGTATTAAGGAAATAAGGAGCCTACCACTCCCCTTCAGGATAACTGGTTAGGGTAGTCAGCCATGTGAGATGCTGAGTTCCCCAGGGAAATAAAAATAAATTGGATTTCTACATCTCACTTTAGTGGCCTCACTGTAAGCCTACTACAGCAGGAGATGGACGACTGCTGGATTTTTTTTGTCTCTTAGGAACGGATTCTAGGCACAGCCATCACAAGATTATAAATAAGCTTCAATTTCTGGTATAACTCCCATAATATAGTTGTTGCTGTTAGGGTGTAAGAGAAGTAACAGGAAAAAGTCTTCTCTTCAAAGGCCATTTTTACAGTGTGAAGGAGCAGGCTCCATCCCCCAAAAATAATTTTCCCTGGTTCAGTTCATAGAAGAGAGGAGTTCTCCTATGGAATTGCTTCTACTGGAGCACTCATCACCTGTCCTGTGCATTTTCTTTTTATCTGGTGACACAACTTATAAGAAGACATCCCTTACAGACTACCAACATATTTCTAAAAATTACTGCCACCGAAAAATTCCAAAAGTTTGCAAAAAAAGCACTTCACTTCATGCCTACAGGGCAATGAGTGTATTCAGCCACGCGATTCAGGCCTCATGTGGTTTTAGTGTCTCACCTGCTGCCCCAGTCCTCCCACTGACTCCAGGTACTGCAGTGCTGTTCTCAAATTGCTCCAGGGGTACATCATCCAGGGAGTTGTCCTGAGCCTTCAGGTAGGCTTTTCCTCCTCCTCCTGCTGCGATGAGCAAAGGTTCGAAAATCCCATCCTTCTGCTGGAAAACCCCCCATCAAACATCAGAAAAACTTCACATCCCTTGGATATGTGAACTCACACAAACTCATCAAAGACCATGAAAGCATCCCAAAGAAGAGTGCCAGGGCAACGCTACTGCTAGTCTCAGAGAATCATTACCAAAATATTTCACATCGTGTTCCTAAGTACAAATGCAACTATTTAACTGAACATCAAGGTTTTGAGATTCATTGTTTTTAGGACTGCTGCCAGCATTAAAGTGGGATCCTGGTGTAATTCCCACATCTGAGCTGTTAAGGACTGAGGAACCAGTTCAGCTAGCCTAGCAACAGTGCTAAATATGAACAAGGATGTGAAAAGATATAAACAACTGAAAAGACAAAAACCAAAGACAGACAGAAAGAGAAGAGGGAGAGAGAGGCAGAAGAGGGAGAGAGAGGCAGAAGAGGAAGATTCCTTTTTCATAATCTTTTTTTAAAGAACTATTTATCATATGCTGTTACTGACAGTGAGAGCTACTTGCTCTGCTGGACACTGCTCAGGCAGGACGCAAAGAGGAAATACTTACTCTAAAGATGTAGGTTGCTCCTCCTCCACCCCCACCTCCTCCAGCCCATTCCTTCAGGTCCCTTTTTTTTTTGTAGTCTTCTTCAATGAGAGATGACTCCCCTAAGCAGATCTTCTGGGTTTCAGGATTGCCCTGAAAGGAGACAAGAGATGGACTCAGATATCAGCAAAGTCCAACTCTTGAGAGTTGTCTGTGTATTTCAGTATAATAATGTCATAATGTTTGTCATGAGTATCAAACATATATAAACCAGTATGTAGATTATCTTTGTAGAAAGTGACCTTTTCTACTAGGACTGACAGCTGAGGGGTAGATCTGTCTGTAACTTGTGGTTTGCAAACTCACATTACACATGAAAATGAAAATAAAGATGCATACAGAAAAAAAATTTAATAACTCATTATTAATTTCACATAATTAATATTTTGCATATTTAGAACTTCTTATTACCAAAAACATTTAAATGTTCTGGATTGTGGATTAATTCTGAGAACTTTCCTACTGCCATACTTACTATTTATTTCTCAAGGAGATAAATGCATAAAGCAGACAAAGGTGACCCACACATAGTTAAGAATAATCTATTGACACATCTTGGAAGAGTAATTTGGAGACCCAGTTTCCTATTCCTGCACCAGTCTTACTGCCTGTGTCCTCTCATTCATGCAGAATCACAGAATGGGGAAGGGTGGAAGTGACCACTGGAGGCCATCTAGTCCAACCTCCCTGCTCTAGCAGACTTCCCTGGAGCGTGTAACTCAGGATTGTGTCCAGATGGCTTTTTACTATCTCCAGAGAAGGAGACTCTACAATCTCTCGGGGAAACCTGTTCCAGTTCTCAGATACCCTCACAGCAAAGAAGTTCTTCATCACATTCAGGTGGGATGTGCTCCAGTTACAGCCCATTGCATCTCATCCCAAGACTGAGACTGAGATCGACTGAAAATTGACAGAGGGAGAGCTCTTTCTCAATTCTGTTAGTGATGGTGCACAGCCTTTCTTAGTTGGTGGAGCAATTTGTCTGGTTAATTCAAACAGGAGGACAAAAGATGGCAAGGTAGATGAACATCAGGGAAAAGCAACTGGAGTAAATCTGAGCGGAGAGAATCAAGATTTGGAGCTGCAGAACTTCTCCGGAGAAAAACAAACATTAGTCACCCAATACACAGATTCATCACAATTTCCAAAGCCAAAGAAAGTTGGGCTTTGGAAGTGGGAAAAATTAACTGCAACTTTTGCCAGTAGCACTTGCCAAAGGGAGATAGTTAGTGGTGGGTTATAATTTGCAATTTGGAGAACAAACGATGAAATGCAAGGGATTAATGGACAACTTTTCAGATTATGACCTGACATACACAAATGTATGCTTCATTTAGATAGATACAGTTCTTGTACTATATAAAGTGAAGAAAAGGTGGGTTTAGAGTCTGTTGCAGCATCTGGTTAAGACATCATATTCTCTGGGGAAAGTAAACAGTAGCTTCGAATGCCTACAGGAATAGTTTATGCATCCCAAACACACCAGTCTGTGGGGGAAAAACAGCTTGGTTCCTGGGCAGGGGTTAACAGATAGCATTTCTGGGAAAAGTCAGTATCAAAAAGTAATGCTGAAAAGAGGTAGTTTTTGAGCATAAGTGACAAAAGAACTTTCAGATCATTGTGTCTAGCATTAGAGGACACCTATATAAGCACTCATGCCACCAATTTCCATTTCTCATGAGTGGTTTTTCTTGTCATTACAAAAACCTAATCCAAGGGCCCCTGAAGTTAGTGGGAAAATTCTACTGGTTTTGGTAGGCTTTGGATTCAGACTTTAGTCTCTAAGCTTAGAGAGTATGTAACACAGTGCAGCCACAACACTGCTGGATAAATAATAGTAAATTTTCTAAAAGTCCTGGCAGACAGAAAAAACCCTAGGCTGTGGAAAAACAAGAGAGGGAGCACATCACTCGCCTATGAGCTTCCTGCTTAAAATAAGCACAAGAAAGCTGATGAACTTATTTCAAACACCAGGAGCTTAAAGCAAAATTTCTGTGGGCTTCATATATTTTTTTGCATTTTGGGATTGTTTTTCTTTTCATTGTTCTTTATATCAGTTTTGAGATTCTTTCTAACTTCTTTTATTGGTTCTTTCCTGTCTCCTGACTGGATTTCATTGCTGGATTCTGGGATTTCTATCTTTTATCACCAAACTCCAAGCCACCCACTGAATAGCATCTGCAATGTCTCTGCCCGCACGTGCTTGGTGGCCCTCACCCCAGGGCAGGCATCCTCCCCCTGCTGCCCCACTAAGATGTACAGCAGCTCATCTTTCTCCAGGTGGAAGGTGGCTGAGATGAAGACCCCGTGGGACCTCTTATTGTGGTTTTTGGCTCCTTTCCCCCCGGCTGCTCCATAGGCAGAAATCCTGCAAGACAAAGTAAATAACTGAAGAAAAAACTCTCACACTTCTCATCCCCAGAGTAAATCCATCTGCAAGGTCTCCACAGCCTTCACTTCCAAACAGACATTTCTCCAGAGCAGGCTCCCCTGCTGTAGCACTTTGTGGCTATTCTTTTTCTGAGACCCACGTAGGTAGGTTGCTCAAGAGGGTAGACCAACCCTCACCCAAGTACTGGAAACAGAGGCTGAAGGAGCAAACAGCACAAGCTGGTATAGCCCAATCTAGAAGTCTAAGGCTGCAGGACTGAGATGATGTCAGCACTTCTACTTGACTGCATGCCCACTCTCACTCCTCTTCTGATCTCTTCTAAGTTGCTGCTCACCCTTTCATGCTTCACAGTAGCTCAGACATATTATCCTTATAGCTACCACTCCTATTTCTTCTCTACCCCCTCCACCCACTCAGTACAGATGGTCCCACATTTGTGCTCGTTGAAACTCCACAAACGAAAAGCACTTAAAGGTGGCTGCCCCTCCAGCACACACTGATCCTCACCTGTATCTGTTTGTGGCTGGCACTCTCCAGACTTGCACTCCCTGGAGCCTGCCCTCCTTCTCCACAGTCACAGACACGTTGCTGTTCCTGTACGCGCTGTCACACTGAGCTTGAGTTGGCCCATGGGGACCACTGGCACCACAGGTTGAGAACCACCATAGAACAACAGTTGTGTCCCCTGTGACCAAAACAGCAAGAGTTGAGTCAGATGTGAGCTACCCTGTATTTCTCAGGACTTATATTATACCCACTTTGTTCTAGTCATAGCACAACTACTGCTTCGTTACGGTCACTGTTTGTTTTTCTCCTCTCTCACCTTATTTCCTGCACACTGTTTGATACATCATGGACTGCAGATAAACTTTATCAGCTGGGTGTGAGGGGGTGAAAAGAAAAAGGAAGAGGGACTGAACTTCTAAGAAGGGGTTTATCTGAGTGTCTCACAGATATAATCAAATTCCTCTTCTCAGTGCCAGCCTGAAGTAAGAAGATGTTCAACTTTCCAGATGAGAACCAAACCTTGTACACAGAGACAAGGGTGGAAAACATCTGTCATTACAACTAGAGACCATTTACGAAACACACTGAAAGTTTTAAGGGACTTGTCTAAGGCTTGCAGAAGAAGCCTGTGGCAGCAGAAACAGCCAGGGGACAGCCTCTTGCTACCATCTATAGGGACCTTTCCTCCCCAAGCAATTTCTTTCCTGGTTCTCATTAAGCATTATTCTTTTGTTTCTACAACAGTGCAGCAGATAACTATGTCCTTCATTTCACATTTTCCAAGAGCCAAACATATCCATCTTCTGCACTGAATTAGATGAGGTCTAGGAATAAAACTTTTCAGTTATGTATCTAAAAACTGTGTGATGTAGTGTGTGCACAAAAGCCAGGGTAGAACGTAGAACTGTATAAGAGCTGAATGATTAAAATAGAGGTAAAAATTACCAACTTTTAAAAGAAAAATTCCAGTCTTGTTTAAAGGAAAAGGCAAGAAAAACTATCCCCAGCAGACATCATGCTGTGAACATGCAGATGGATCAACGCAGTATGAGTTTCAGCTACATTACAGCAATCCCCTGAGCTAACAGGAACAGACAGCAGTACAGATCGTCACATTCCGGGTGGCCACGGCCTTCAGGAGCTGGTACAGTCACACACTGGTATTAGCTGGCCACCAAACAGCCTCAAGAACAACCTCTCCTCCTCACCTCCTCCTTTAGACAGCTCTTCTCACCCACACAGTTCTTGTCTGTCCTCCAGCGTGGCAATCTCTACTGCTATCAGTAAATTAGTCCCCAGTGTCCCCTGTTCTCCTAGCTTTCCATCCAGTTTTTCTCTTCAGTAGATTTCCACATCCTCATTTACTTCTCCTCCCTGGATTTTCATCTTTACACCGCTATTCTACATTATTTTATTCAGCTTCACTGCTCAGCACTCTTTCTATTCCCAGCTTTCTGTACAGGTCTACAGCTTTTGTTCCTAAGCTGCCTTTTCATGCACTCCGAATCTGAGTCATGCAGCTTCTGTATTCACTTAAAGAGATTCTGCTTTTCTTTAAAGAGGACCTGCTAGTTCAGGACTGGTGAGCTGGGCTCCAGCAAATTGCTTCCCTGAAGCCAAACAGAGACTCCCGGACACAGCCTCCACATCTTTGGCATGCATTATATATAGTCGCCTTATTGCTGTAGGGCAGGCAGATCACACATATGAGACAGGAAGGGAGCCACCTTTTATAGCCAAGAAACAGGTTTTCAGAACAAATTCATGTACCTGGGAGTGAGGGCTCTTCCAGGGGGTTCAGAAGATGCTCATCCAGGATACTAATCTCACGTGTGTACTGGCGTTTCCCACCAAAATGATTCTGTTGTCTTCCTGTAACAGTTTGTAGAATAGAGGAAAGAGGGGGGAGGGTGGTAGAAAAGAGGCATGGAAAATTTAAGGATTACATTAATTAATTACGTACAACCATTTGGTTAATATAAGTAAATATTACTTTGGGTAGAAAAGGTGTTTTGAACAATCATAATTTTGTGTTATTCTTTTGAGCCCATGTCTTAGGTTAGCTACTTTTATCTGTGCTGAAGTCAGTGGGTCTTCACATGAACACAGATCCTTCATGTTACCCCATGCAGGATAAGCTTCTTGGCCTGCAAATTGCTCTAGCTGTGATTACAAGAGATTTTAGGAAAAACGTGGTGTGGGAGAGCAGATACCAGGTATTGATGTTCTGCTGGTCAAACAGGCAGGTGGCAATTCTGGACAGCCAAATAACTGGAGGTGTAAAGGAAAGTGGTGACAAAAATCACTGTCTTTGGTTCTGAATGGTGTCATGGCACGTAAACCAGCTTAACAGATCTCTCCGTTCTCAGCAACCAACTTTGAGTGCCTGAGACCTTGCTTAGAGAATAAAATACTAAATAAAATTACATGCCTCACTAACATACACAGTTAAGAAACAGAAGGATACCCTCGATACAAGCTGTAAATCTTTAGACAAACCTTTTTGAAAACCACAGAGCAAAACTCTACATTTCTGACCACTGAGATTAGCCTTTGAAAACCAGCCCTTTCTCAGAGAGGAGGAATTTCAAATCAATTGCTGATCTGAAACACCTGAATGCATTGAGAACACCACAACACCAATGCTGCCTTACAACAGGAAAAAGTAATAACTGAACCCTTGCCTCATAATCTGCAAGCATCCTGTTTCAGTAGTTAAATTACCCATTTTTATGCAGATTTTTGATTGGAAAATCTCTAAGAAAAAGGAAAGGTTTCTTTACATTCTATAAGCCCTCAGTTAATTTAATACTGAACATTTTTCATCAGTTGAAAAACATTACAAATATTTCAATTTGTTCCAGTTGTGAGAATCTAACAGCTGTCTGATGCTCTACTGAAAAGAGACTCACTTAGTTCCAGATGGACAATTATCTCTGCCACAAAGCCACTGCTCTAAATAGCAATAATTAACACTCTTGTTAGCTGTGTCAGAAAGGCCAAATAACTAATTGAAGCATGGAGACCTTGCTGAGCTTTTACTCCTGAGAATATTCCCCCCAGGTCTGACTGAAAGCACATTAATGCACGGAAGTAAAAGAAAGCTTTGTACTGACACACTCTGTTCATACTGAGATAGAGAACTTCAATGAATGAAGTTGTCAAGCCAGTGAAAAATGAAGTTAACCCAAAACAAATGAAATTAATCGAATGCAAGGAGGAAAACAGAATGAAAAACACAAGAAAAGAAAAGGCATGGCCAGAAAAGGTGCTCCCCAAGGCCTGCACTGAATTACAAATCCCAAAGGTCACAACAGTTTCAGATACTTAGCGATGGACAAGAAGTCTGGTTATATTTGCCAGAGCAAAGCAATGTAAATCACTCTCTGAAACAGAGAGCTGATCTGTGTGTCTGCATGGATTTTTTTGGGGCATCCCAACTGAGTATCCTAAGGCAATGCCTCGTTTCCAAACCAACAGTCTCAAACCCTTACTCTCCGGAAGAAACTTTGTCTCCTCCCCACTAAGCAGCAGATGAGCTGAAACACAGGCTGAGCATCTCCCTGTCCACATGAGCTGTTAACTCTTTAAAGGATTATGTTTTATGCACTGTCAGACATGAACCTCTAAGATGACATTTTCTACAAACATAGTGTAGCCCTGGGACCCAGGGGCTGGTGCTCCAGTCTATTTTAGTTTCCACTTCCTCTTCTACCAGCCAACATATTGACTGTAGATTGAATGGAAGAGAACTAGAATTAATTCATATTAAGTTGTATTTATATCAGAAAAATGCTACGAGCACAAACTTCCTTTCTTCAGGTTTTAGCTAACACTGATTTCCCCACTGAAAAGAGACAGAGGGAAGTATAAGGGAGAAAGCTTGTGCTGCAGTGAGACAGAAAATGGGGAAGATGCACTAGCTTCCCCCTTCAACATCTCTTTGGCTGATCTATTGCATTTCTAGTCAACACCTTCTTAAATCACTGGAAGGAGGCAGTAATGAGGCTTGAACTACTCCCCACCATTCACCTCAAGCAAAGAGACTTGCAGGTCAGCAGAATCAGACTTTGCTGGGTCGGGGACTCTAAAACCAAGAAGTAGAGATAAGCTATACAGAAGCCTTCTTTGAACAGTCTCGCCATTTATAAAGCAATCTTCTGGGAAATTGCAAATGATGCACAGACTGAAATGCAATTTCTAGGCAGGGGCGGTAGAGTTTGATAGACCACAGACACGTGATCTTAATTGGAACAATACAATGCTGAGATCACCAAAAGGTAGCAGTAAAGGCAGTGAGAAGGGCAACTATCGGCATTCTATTTGCTGTGTCAGTCCACGTTTCCATGCTGAGACACTCAAAATTCAGACCTCTTCCTATGTAAGTACTAGTTCACTGAAACTATGAAGGATCTTTATGCCTGTCTGCCTAAAGTTCTCACAATGAACCAGACATTTCATCTAGTCTGTGACACTGTCTTACACAAGGTGATAGAATAAGCCAAAATGTGGTTTCATCTCACCTTTTTCACAGGGGAAAAACATCTGTCAGTGCCCAGGAGCTGCCATCTAAAGAATGATCTGTTTGGGTTTTGTCCTTATTGATGTCTCTTGAGCTGCCCTCAGTACTCAGTCGTTCTCTTAAATCTTACTGAACCTTTCCTCTCAATTTTGAGGTATATGGAAAACCTCACCTTCTTTCCCATCTTGCATACAAAAACAGTGCTTTCATTTTTCAGCACTGGGTTTTGTAGAGAGTTTAACTACAAGATTGAAATAGATGGAGAAAATAATATTTACATCCTAGCAAGCAGCAAATCCTTCCTTCCTGCCATACATCCTTCCTGCTGCCCTCATGAAAAGAATTCACTGCTTGGATTTTAATTGGCTCTGTCTCTGACATCTGAAACCTGTCCTTGCCAGGGAGAAGTAATTTCATTACTGAAAACACAGCAGAGCTGCTGGGCTTCTCTGCAACCTAACTGAATTAAAGTCATGAGAAGACAAATACAAGGGGGTTGCTTTCAGAGGCGAGAAAACGTCAACTTGCCAAGAGGATTCAAGGAATAGTGGCAAGTGCAAGGTTTCTGAGAAACATGTTTCCTTCGTGATGTCTTTCTTCTGCATGACTCACACATCTCTGGGTCGTGCCTTCAGATAGGGTAAGTATCAGTTGCTCCTGGGCATCAGTGCAATTTATCCCAATTGAAAATAAGGAGTAACTTGGGCAGTCTAATGGACGAGCTCTGATATCATTCCTGCAGGGGCGTTTACACCCCACCTGCTTGCCAGAGGATGCATACCTACACCACTCCCAGCAAAATGTCTGTGGATAAACCGGAGGATCTATCTGCTGCCATGAGGGCAGTAAACTCCAGCAGCTGGGTGCGCATCAGCTGGCACAAGTGCATCTGGAGTCACTCCCTTCAGTTTCCTCAAGATTTCAAAACAAAGTGTTAGCATGGAGGTCCCAAAGTGTTTGGGAGACAGGGCTGTTAAGGAGCTGGACTGAAAAAATGAAATTACCGTTAAGGATCAGCTTTTCCTCTCAATTTCAAGTGAAAATGTGCATACTCAGCATTTTATAGGAGAGTGGTTTCCATGCCCACAGAACACAGAGACAGAGAACAGGACACTGAATCAGAAAAGGATGGGAAGGAATAGTGGCTTTTGTTGATAAGCTTTTAACGCATCTATTTGGACATAAGCCTTCCTATAGGTTATTTTAGGCTACAGCTAGCCACTGCAGGGACATGCTATTACCCTAAATACTGACATATTGGGTGTGGTGACACGTAGAGTGGTACAGGACCACCAATCCACATTTTTTCTGCAACAGAAGTCACCATTCAAGGGTTGCATATCTTCCAGTTCCTTTACAACAGAGCATGTCTTTTCCCCAGGGACAAAAGGAAGGCAGTTTCTAATATTTGCAAGTAGGTCAAGTATCTAACTTCTTTCCCCTTGTCTGCTAAGAAAATCCACTACAACTCTTGCTAACATGTTTCAAAGGGTAGCACTGGCTCCATTTTTCTCTGGAATAGTTGTCAGTCATGTTCACAGTAATGAAGCAAAGGAAAGCTGTTATATATCTGGCAGTGATAGCTGAGGTATCTCCTTTCAGACTAAAACAAACTTGCTGGAGTAATCTAAATTTTATTGTCAGAGAGTCAATTTATTCCTTCATTTTCTTCCTGTTCTCCACTAGAAAATGGTGACTTTCCCCTTTGATTTCAACAAATTTGTTTCAGCTATCAATTACCAGGGTGCATAGATCAGCAGGGACTGTGGGAAATCAGTGTGATGTAATCCTTCCATTTAGAGGCTAAGGAATAAGTCTAGTGTTTCTTGGCAAGACACACAGACAGGTCTCAACTGTGTGATACAGAATATCCCAGCTTAGACAGGGAGAAAAAAGAGCCCTGGGAGACTGACACAGAGTAAAATTGCCTCTACTTGCAGTCTTCAGTAGGTCTGAGATAAAATGGCATTGTGCTGAAAAAGCTGACCCAGATGGCCCATGCACACTCTGTGGGGAGAATGGAATGTGTGTCCTGGATCTGTGGGATGTTGATTACACTACCTAAATTTTTTAGGGGATTCTGCAACATTTGTGGCTCACCGTCAGTGAAGCAGTCCAGGCCAAATGTAATGTTGTCGATGGCAATGTCAGCTTGGGAATTCCAGCCCCAGGTTGCCAGGAGTTCCAGTTGAAACCTTTGCAATAGGACAGACATTTTAGAGAAGACCAACGAAGGACTAAGGAGGGGGAAAAACAAAACAAACAAACAACCCCCCTAAAAATACAATGTTCCCTTACCATGGAAAAAAGATCGTCACTATTTACGATTTTTCCTCCAGACAAGTCCAGCTGAGCAGCCAAAATGGCTTGCTGTAAGTCTTAGACACACATCCACCCCTTGTGAGCACCACAGCATTCATATAATTTCACATTTTGTGGGGAAGAAGAATGAGAGTCCTACTTCACCTGCTATCTTCACATACATACAAGAGACCGTTCTCCACTAATTGTTATACACAAACAACCACCCATATTCAATTACCAGAAATAGTCAGGGAATTAGGCTGAGAGGGAAAAAAAATCTCTTTTTTTCCACCCCCAAAGAGGTAGAGTAAAAACTGAACAGAATATCCAAGTGTCTTGGGCCTGATCCTCAGCCAGTGTAACTGAACAAGGTGACATGAGTTTATTTCAGAAGGGTAGGACATTTTAAATTTCAGCCATAATTCCTTGAAGAGTTAGCTCTCTGGGCTGTCTCATCTTTTTCCACTGTGACCAAGTGTTGCTTATCTAGGAGCTCTGTCATGTCCCATGTGCCTTGCTACCTTCTGAATTCACAGGGAAGAAAGAAAATGAGCTGAAGGATCTCCTTCTAATGGGATAAGACTGAATTGTTTTTCATTATATTTCAGAAATAAACAGATATCTGATGTCCAGTCCATTTAGAGCTTATTAAAAGCATATGGACAGGACCTCTGTTGCTGTCTCTGGTAAAGCTCAATGATGATTTATGAGAGATCGAGCACTGACCTGCCTAACATATTAATCATTCAACCTAGAAACACACTTGTCCCAAATTAGTGGCAATAAAGCATGTGTATGTATTCCACCCACCAACCAAATGTTGGTTGACATCCACAGTTAGTTGCATAGCTGCATACAAATCTTTAGGGATAAACAGCTTTTACCCCAACTCAAGAATGACCCCTTGTGCTTAAATGAAAGCATCCACACCTTCAGGATCTGAGCACTCTGGGAGCAAGTGCAGCAGATTCAAATCAAGGGTCTCTGGAATGATCTCTTAGCTATGGTGTCAGTGGTGGAATTTTTCATTAGATCCCCTTCCTACAGAAGCCCTCCTCTTCAATAACAGGCTTAGCAAGACCTTTGCAATTTCAAACCTCGTATAAAAGTCCTCTGACACATGACAATAATTCCCCCAGCTGTTTGAGCACCCTGAGCCCAAAACCGGGGCACTTCTAGGACCCACAGGCATAGACACAGCACCACAGCTTACCCCTTACTTAAGGCACTCACATGGCATTGTACCCTCGGTCAGGTCTATCTGCTGTGTCTGGTCCATGGAGAGAGAGCAGATGATAGTCCCTGGCACTACACTACAAGGTATGTTTCTGCTCCAGCTGAGTACAAGGGGGACCTTGAGGAATGACCCCTCTCCCTCAGTGCATGAGAACTGACATTTCGTAACCTCTAGGCTCTGTATGTTTCCCCTTCCTCTTAACTTCAGAAAAAGGGGAAGAATTTGCCTTTTGAACTCAGTGCTGTGTTAGCCAGAGGGGTTTCCAGTGTTCCTGTTCATTGATCCCATTCTGCTGACTCCAACAAATTATGTTCTCCAGGTCTTTGATGTCTGGTCTTCTGCCTGTTTGGTTTTTTCCTGATAGCATTCTTTTTCACTGTGTGTGTGAACCAAGTGAATTCGCCAGCCAGTCACCAGAAGCAGTTTTCCAAGTAGCTAGATGCCCAGCTGGGAGGCTGATCAGCAAACTGTGTCTTTCTTCTCTCCTGAGAAGTAAATTCATTTGGATGAAGGTCTTGCTAAAATCCACCCAAATAGAGCCTTCAGGTCCTCCTTTTTGGTGAAGTTTCTCTACTTCCGGCCCCATCAAGCAGTTCATGGCCTGCTACAGCAACTTCTCGTGTTTCAATTCATGTCTACTCTTCTCCCTGTGTGATCTGTCCCCTTCCTACCCACTTTACAATCACCTACCATACCCTTAAGTAACCAGAGGAAAGTATAGCACTTTCCTATAGCAAGGGAAGGACAGGAGTTCCTTCTCTTGGGAAGGATATAGAAAAGAAGATTTGGGATACAGAAAAACAACATGCCAGCTCAAAATCTGCACTAAAAATTACCCTAAGCACAGAATTGCTAGAGCTTGCATTACCAAGGAAAGCTGACAACACCCATAAATATGCAGAATAGTCATTCATGAAGTTTTATACCAAACTGTAGTAAAATTGTCCAGCCATGTTCATCACACACCTCTGTTTACAATTGTTTTCAACTTCACCAACATCAAAGTGATTTAGGCTGAACTTTTCTATTTTGGGTAATTTGGTACGACTTTTTTAGTAGTCAAAACATTTCGTGATTGTTGAGGGTGAAGCAATGCAGGGATTCTTGATTCTGACCATGTTCAAAAGTGCTGGTAATTTTTTAAGCATTCTGTGCTACTAGGTATTGGAAGAGGGATCTGAAATTTGTGAGGAAGAGAGTCACATGGCAGATGTGAGCTTTTTTATTTTTTCCATATGAATAAGAATCAATTAAAATTTTAAGAAAATATCTTTGCAATTTTTAAATCCCTGACACTTCCATGCCTGGTATTTTTTTAATCCTGCAATTTCCTCTCCCCTGGATACTTGGAAGTCTCAGGCTAAATGCTACTTTCCATGCAGTGCTGTTATGAACTGTGTCAAGTCCTGCTTCAGCTACATGAGGTGAGAACTGCCGTTCCAAATTAATGAATAAACATTTTCTTCCCCAGCCTTTCTTTCTGTTGCTGATCCTGGACAAATAGGAGAAAAAAAAAATGCTGCCTGAACTGAATCCAGAGTGAACAAGGTGTCATCCTGGAGAGAGGATGGGAGCTCACTGGGAATTTTACAGCAGAGGAGCTTGGACTTGGTGTGCAGGGGGTTTGGGCCCAAGATCTACAGAGAGAATTAAATAGCCAGTCACACAGGAATACTGGGAATAAACCTTTACTGTAGGTCTGAGATCATTGAAATGAAAGCACATGAGATAGCTAGGAGGTGAAGGGAGGGAAAGTGCAGGGAAGGGATTCAGACTTAATAATAAAAAAACCAAAACAAAACAACACACAGAGACAGCAGCTGCTGGAAGAGAGATGGAAACAAGAAGCAGAGGGGAGTTCAGAAAGGGAAATTACAACCAGAAGCATGAGACAGATAAAATGGGTTCTCAAATAGGGAGCTGAAATAGAAGAAAGTGAGACCAAGTATATGAAAACAAGGAAGAAAGGCACCAAGTGCCCACGGAATCAGGTAAGTCAAGGACAGAAGAAGCAGAGCATGGAAAGAACAAGACAAGAGGACTGGGATGGAGCACATATCCTGGGAGCAAAAAACCCAGGGTTTCCTCCCTTGAGGAAATAGCTGCAGCACCTTCTAGCAAAGTATGTCCTTGTTCTGTTATAGATCAGTGCTTTATTACTTGTGTCAGTCACCTGGCTGGCACAGGTGGTGCCTTCTAGGCTGGTCCATCCTTAACTATAGTGATTGTCACTGCTGTGCCAAGTTTTAAATTTGAAAATGTCATACAAAAAGGTTACATGAAGTAAAAGAAGGCAGAACTACTTGAAACAGACTGCCATAGTAAACACATGCATGCGTGACCTACCTACATCTTTCATTTTGCCTAAGTGCTCAACTTTTTCAAACATTACAGTATTTGAACATTTAAATATCAATTTTGTGTCATGCCACGCTGGCTAGTGCTCAAAAAAAGCATCTTGCTGTCCATTCCCTTCTGCCACATAAGATCCATTTTGCTCCAGAAATTAGGGCCAATACAGAAATCAGAGGCTTCAGGGAACAAGCATAAGGCACTGTATATCAGAGGAGGCAGAAAGTCTTAAATATCTCTGAAGAGCCATTTGGTCTCTGTTGCAGACAGGTCCACAGTAAGGTGCCCAGAGAAAAGAGCTGTTCTGCACTAATTCACTGGCCATACTTTACATATATGTAACTAAACAGATGCTAATCTGCAGGGCTTCAGATTGTGTCAGACAAGAATTTTAAATACAGCGCTAGCAGGCAGACCAATCCTACCCTCAAGTAATCACTCATGGCAAAGGTGTGTATGGTGAGCACATGATAATACTGAGACCAAAGGTAATCAGGAAATTAAACTAGAAAGAGGGTAAAACAACATTTTCGCGCTCTCTCTCTCTGAGTTTTACTGCTCCTTGGGTCTGAATGGCTATCACTTCCAGACACAAATCCTCTCCTTTTACACAAAGATGCAGTGCATATTTGAAGTTAGAAGGAATCTCATCACACCTTCTATCCCATGAAGTTTTGAGACACTATTTATTGCCAATATTGGGTAGATATATTTCCACTTATAATATTCACTGTATAGACTTGGAGAGGGTTCTTTTCTTAAGTTTCATGTGAAACAGGCCTTCCTCAGGAATATGCAAAAAAAAAAAAACAAAACCAGATTGGAAAAATTGAAAAAAAAAGTTTATATTGTGCAAAATAACCAGCTACCAACACCAGCTACACGGCCTGAGATTGAGTGATACCAGGTGAGGGAGGAGAAATACCTGAATGAAATTATATTGCATTGAAATGCTTTAAATCTTCAATATTTCACTTTGTTTGAAAACCAGTGTCACACTGTATTTCAACATCTAAACCCGTGAAAACTTTAGTGCAAGGCTCATTTGGGCAACAGCCTTTTCCCGAAATTATTGCATCAGTAATGTGGCAACGAAGGATCTCCAGCTGCCTAGGCCACACTGATACAGATCCTAAACTGGACAGCTGCACTGGCTAAACTGTGGGATTACCACTCATTTGACTCACATGAGTGTTTTCTACTGTGGGAGTACAAAGTGCAGCTATGCTAATGCAGCTGTTTCCCTACTAGGAGCACTTTGCCACTGTGAGTACACTGGCTTGCTCAGATTGCTGAAACATTTTTAGCACAGATCCTTGCTGTTCCCAAAACCCAAGTGCTGTTTGAGGTTGTACAGAAGTGCAGTCACATGGTGTGGGCTTGTGTTGAGCTAAGCTGTGCACGTGCACAGAGACATGCACTTATGGCAGAATACTTCCTGAGCAAGCAGAGCGGCTTAAAAACGGCCCTGAAAGAAGGCAGGAATGAAAGTGACACTTCACAATAAAGATAGTAACAATTTACTAAATCTATAGGAATAACCCTGGCTGCTGACAGTGAAGCTCTTACCGGTTCTGAAGCACTGGCATTGGTAAGGTGATGAGAAACCAGTGGTCACTCCAGCTCCCTGCCCTTTCCCACATTGGTAAGGTGATTGGAGCTCCCTTTATCTCTTCCCTGAGAGAGAAGGAGACTGTACCATTGTAGCTACCAAAAACATGCACTGAAAACTGAATCTGTAACAGAGGAAGAAGAGCAAAAGAATTTTTTTTACAAAATCTGTGACAAAAGGGAAAGGTAGTCACTTCTCTCCTCCCTGAGAATTTGAGACACCAAACCTCTGAGTCTGGGTCAAACTGTTTAATGACAGAGATCACTAAGCCCCCACTCACTGATTGTATTTAACTCAGAACCATTACTAGCACAGAATTTTCTCAGGGAAGACCCTAGCTGACACTCTGTTGGGAAGCTGTTCTTCAGCCACCAATGACAATATCCACAACCTCTGACACCATCTGGGTGAGAGGGCTGGTTTCCTTGTTATTGCCTTCTCTGAGGGCAGAGCTGTCCTGCCCCAAATACCTTTGAAACAAGGAATTAGTTACAAAGGTACTTGAAACTAATATTTCCTTCTAGGGGAAGGAAACCTCAGTCCACATACCTGCTCCAACTCATAGGCACTGCCTGCATTTTAGCACCCCTAAGACAAGTGAACAAAAAAATCACCAGGCCAAAGAATGTTTTGAAGCAAGACTTGTTTCTCTTTCTTTGGAGCAACCACTTCCAGTTTGCCACAGAGCAAGAAGAAGTTACCATTTTCACCACTGCTTCAAATGCTCAGCTGCCCTTTCTGTTACAGAGCGCTCCAGTATTGGCAGGAAAGGGAGCACACACATGTTCTGCAAAGAACAATCACAGAAGTTCCTTGCTCCTGCAATGTGGGCTCAAATCGTTCCAGTGGAGCAAAGAATGGATCCAGATCTCCTGTGACCTCTACACAATAACCAACAGCTTCTTCTTCTTCTCTCCTGTTTTTGTGAACCTATCTCCAATCACATTTTATTTTGTTGGAACTACCCAGCAAATTTTACCTGGATATATAAATAAATATAAATGTCAAAGTTACATTTCTGGCACCTGCACTGTATTTATTTTCCCAGATCTAATTAGGAGGCATCAAAGCTTTCTCTTTTTCCCCAAGCAAGACTGGACTCCAGCTCAAACTTGCAGCTTAATTTTCCTAAGTGTTATGACTACAATATTATTTAGTATTTTTAATTCCAACATCTCAGAGCTGCAAGGCAAGTTATGTGATATTATCAAAGCCGGGTTGCATTAACCTTTTGAAATTCCTGAAGAATGTGATCAGAAGTTTATTATATTCTTCTGTTTCTGGAAAATCTAACGCCTTCTAACTTCACACTCCTCAGTGAAACTGTCACATTTATTAACTCCTGCACAGGTACTGCAGAATTTACGAAGAAAAATCTCAGCAGCAGATCTACTGAAAGGCTCAGTGACCCAGCTCCATTTTCTACGAACCTTGGCTGCCCCATACAATTTAGCTGCTAGGCACCTCTCAGAGGACTAGCTCTACCTAACTGGTACAGTTAGGCTGGGGAGTTTTCCATAATCAGTAGCTGATTTGGGGCTCCTGCTTTCACTTACTGGGGGTGCACCTCACATCTCCTTCCCAGTTCTGAACAAGTAGCCAGCTAGGCAGCATAGCCAGCTCTTCTGCTTGCCAGTGTTGTGTAGAGTGTGCAGAGGGACAGGAGAACAGGTTAACTGTGCACATAGTGCCTACAGCCCAGTGATTTACTCCGCAAAGGTGCTAAGACAGAGAGACACACCTGGTAGTCTTCAGTGGCAAGACTGGCTGGCAAGCTGGTACTGTAAGCCTTAGCCACACCACTCGCCTGAGTGCTGGCTGCTCGGAGGTGGAGGAAGTGTCCTGTGAACGAAAAATTCAATCACAAAAGACAAAATGATCTTTTGCTGTTTTGTGTAATCTCTTGAAATAATTTAACCTCATTAATGTTAAGGTGAGTAAGCATATGTAGGTGTAAGCATGGCTTGTGAGCAAGTCTATTAGGGAGGTTATAGTAAACACTCTGGTACGTTTCAGCAGCACAAAAGTCAGCATCCCAAACCCTCTCTTGGAACGTGAGTGCATAAACCTCAGATACCACTTAAGATCTTCCCATATGGAGGTGCACACCAATCTATGCTCCTAATTCCTACACTGTTAGCATCAATGACTCTTGCTGAGACAAACACTGGGCTGGAAGATTCTGTTTCCAGGGAGAGCTTATACGAACT
The DNA here is from genome assembly GCA_013397755.1 of Cnemophilus loriae. Lineage (NCBI taxonomy): Eukaryota > Metazoa > Chordata > Aves > Passeriformes > Corvidae > Cnemophilus > Cnemophilus loriae. Next base: position 956,273 of record VZTF01008194.1, on the reverse strand, counting down.
CTCAAGAGACAAACAGGACACTTGTATGGAAACCCTTCATTTCGACAGGGAACTGTGAGGCAAGACTCATGTGTGCTAACATTTCTGACTTTCAGCCTGAACAGGTGAGGGTCTGGCCTCCCCCCTTCTTATTTAGCAAGTTGACAGTTCTTCAGTTCTGGGAATTATTTGACTCTTTTTTAATGGTGGTGTTTTATGGCACAGAATGTGTATGATCACTTGGGATATTCTTATATGTGATGCTTTTCCTAACCCACTAGTGGAGTCTGTCAAGGGTCTTCGAGAGATTTGGTTTTTACAGGTTCTGTTGGGCAATTTTTACCTTGTGATGCAGCAGTTATCATATTGCTGGTGAAGTACTCAGCAACTGCACAGCTCATAAGAGGAAGGAGGTAGGGAGAAGTATACACTACATGATTTTTCAAAGGTGAAGGAGAATCCTTGTCGCTAACAGTTTTGTGTTAACTTTTTTGCAGAACTCGTTTAATACAAAGTTTTGAGGCATGTTCGAAAGTTAATTTTAGCTACATTTTAAGTTGTTATAGGTAATACTGATGCTAAAGTTCACCTGGCAATGATGCCAACATTTTTAAACCAATTTAAATAAACTTAAGTTCAAGGCTATTGTGTACATGCATACACAGAGAGTGGGAGAGAGAACTATGAGGAACCTACCACCAGTGGCTTGCAAAGTAGACCCTACAAATGAGTCCTCTTCAATCATTTCGGAAAAGCCCCGAATAGACCAAGGAGATGCTGCAGTTTCATTCAGTGTCCAGCCACATGGACCTTCTTCAAAGGAGCAATGTGAACCCTCTGGGAGACTGTCTACAATCGAGAACAAGAAAAAGTAGGAAAACAGGAGAAACTTGATTATGGAAGAACACAAACAGTAACAAACATGAAAATCCATTGTGACTGTCAAAGTCACCCAACCTATGTTACACTGTCAAAATAGGTCTCATTTGTTTCTTTCCAGAGTCACCATTAGAAAGCCAACACTTCGCTTCTGGAAATATTTGAGAGTTTCTTGTGCTGTCCTACTCTAAATACTGGGCAAAACTGCAGCCCCCGTAATCTAAAGAATGGCAAATCACTGACACATGTTTGTAAAGGTCTTGCTGGATATGAAACTGTGGGCATCACAAAGTTTTGTGTCCAATTAAAGGAAGGCACGTCAGCAGATTATTTTAGATTTCCACCACTGTACTGGGAACAAAGCTAAACATTGCTTCTCAGCACCACATGTACTCTTAGGGAATTTCTCCGTCCTGATGTGCAAGAACTCTGGGATCTTGGAAAGACAGATTTATGACACTGTTGGTCACTGACAGTGGAAAGATGATTAGCACCTTTCCCTGAAGGGAAGGTTTAGATCTTTGGTCGAGAAGGAAATTCTCACCCAGCTGCAGACATGTAAATAAGGTTTTGCCTTTCTCTGAAGTAGAAGTAACTGTGAAAGGAAGGTCATTGAGCTCCTTACTGCAATACTTAAGAAACCAAAGCATTAAAAAAAAAAATCCGTTTTATTCTACATAGGGTGAATTTTCAAAGAGAATCTTGGTATCCAATTAATGTAAATGGGCCAGATTAATTCAGGGGGTGAAATACTGAATTAATCTAAAGATGGAATCAATTTAACATATTTTTTATTCTAAATTATTTCTTCTAATGGGATGAAGGTTCCCACGAAGTGTCATGCCACATACTCACCACACCTCAGTCCTTCCTCTTCTTTGGTAGGGCAATCACTGATGAACTCACAGATCTGTAGGTGGCTGACACAGCCTCCATGAATGCAGGGGAAGGTGGAGCCTTTGTCATATATAAAAAGATCTTGATTTTCTTTATCTAATGGAAAAAAAGAAAAAAGAGAAGAAAGCCTAGAGATGAGCTGACAGAATGTGTATGACCCTTCACTTGTATCAGTCTTCACACGTAGGACCTTGTCCTTTGTACAATAAACGATACTCATCTCTGCTTTTTTCATGTACATTTCCATCCAGCATGAGATTCCTGGACCAAATTTATTGCTCTTTTGTTTCTCGTGTGCTGCTTCTGCTGTGTTTGTGCTATCTTTAGATAATTTATTTTTTTTTAAATGAAGGTCATTGCAGTTTCCTACCGTGATGCTCTCCTCAGTTCTGCACACATGACTGTGCCCCTGCCAGGCAGCTGTGACATGCTGCATGGCACCCTGCTGCTGGAGGCAGGGACACCCATTTATCTCTGGCCCTGATAGACACACTGCTATGCCCTGTTGAGGCTCAGGTTTAACCAGCACTTTGTCTGCTGACTTACTTCTGTGCCAGCTTCCAGCTGTGGCATCCAGCCCATGAAGTAGCTGCTTCTGCAGCAAGTTGGCTTGCTGTAAGTGAATTTTATTCATGCGCCCTAACTAGTCTAGTCAGTTCTAGTCTGGGAGCATTTGACTGACTGCACAGGTACCCATTAGCCAGGCTGAACATAATTTTTAACTCTGATATTTCCCAAAAGTACGACTCTTAATGCACCCAGTCTGTCCTGTGGATGCATATGTGCAGAAGCCTGTTGTGGACCTGCTGCCCTTTAGCAGAGCTCTGCACAGAATTTCCACTGGCGTTATTACTATTCTGGAAAAAATGCAAAAGTCAGGGAACCAATCGCAGGAGAAAGAGAAAAGAACACGTCTGCAGCAATCCAGGTACACACTCTGAAATAGTATTTTTTCGTGACACTGTTGTGCCAGATACATGCACCAGGTTATTCAGAGACTGAGAGAACAGTATTTCAGGCTGTATGCATCCCCTCAAAACTCTAGGACTGCCAAAAAAATAATACTACATTAAAAATATAGCATTAGTTAAATTAAAAGAATAATGACTACAATTAAATCTCTAATATGATCAAAACCATGCTCACAATACTATTTTGTTTTTACATTACATTCCAAGCTATTTCTACAGAGTCTGCAAAATGGAAGCAATAACATTATATTAATTCATGAAATTCAGGAAGTGAAGATGATTATGTCCCCAAACTGAAGGCTGCCTGTGCTGACAGACTCTTGCACTTCCAAGAAGCCTAAATAACATTAGGAAGGTCCTGCACAGCCACTGAGGATCATTTGCACGACATTCAGAACAAAACTGTAAGCTCCAGGTAAAACAGATCTTAGCTGAGCACTCAGTACTTTAGAGAAAATAATTACATTCCAATTAATTTCATTTTAGATAGAAATTCTCAGTCTGGCAGTAGCAAATAGACTCCATTAGGGGCAGATAAATGTTTCTTTTCTTCATAGGTTTGTTAGATAAAGCCCAAGTATGGAAAAGGCTTTGGCTACACAGGGTAGTCTGTTGTTCTTGATTATTTAAGAGATAAAAGTACTAAATGCTAAAATAATCTTGGTAAAGACTTTTTTCATCCTTGTTGTTGGATTCAGCATAAGTCCAGCTGGTTCTGGTTTTTTTCCCGTAAAAAGATCAAGCAAAGCAAAGCTGAAAAGCAGAAAGGATCACTTAAATCAGTCCTATAATTCTGAATTACTCATCTTTCATTTAAATCCTATCCAGCTATCCCTCATCACATTCATCATCATCCATTTTGCTGAGGATGCATTTGGTTATTCCAAACCTGTCTGTGTTGCAGCATACCATGAAAGCAGTTCCTGAGCTGCAAGGAGCCCACTGCCAGCACTCCAACCTCCTGTGCTCCACAGTTCGAATACACCACGGTGATTTTGAAAGGTCTTTCTATACGTCCAATCTGGGCCACCAGGTATTTCCATTTCATCCTAGAGGACAACAGAATGTTATCAGACATACACACAGCACACTGGAGTCCATGGAGTCTCTAGCATAAAATTCTGAATGTTTCTCCATTGTGTCAAGAGTTGAAACCTTTATCTGTGTGGTGTCTATCTGATTTTCCTCCTTGGCAAACTACAGTGCACCCACAAAACAAGGGATAGAAGAGAAGTGCTGTTCCGGGAAACGCAGATTACGCGTGCAATTTAAATTTCACTACAGAGCAAATGCCGTAACCTCTAGACTGCAAAGGTTTCTCAATTGTGCAGCTCTTGTGGCAGTTTGGAGAAAGACAAACGGTCCCATGGACTCTAATTTTAAAGATGGTTGTCAGACATCAAAAGCTAGAGATAGATAATTGAAAGGAATTTTTGAAGTACCTCACTCAAGTCTGGTGGAAGTCAAGGTATTCAAGTGTCATTTAAAAAGTACAGCAGAATTCTTAAAAATCTTTACTTTATTTTTGTTTCCAAAAACTGTTCTTATATCTTATGTTAACAAGACAGTAAAATACAGTTAAATGTATGTGTTATTATTTTGTAAATGGATTGGAGCAAGGATAATGACAAAGGAATCCTTGCTCTAAGCTCTTTTCTGAAAATAGTATCAGATAGAGAAAATTTTGCCCACTGCTGATGTTACTGGGGCCACTCTGGACAAGTGACCTAAGTTGGTGCCAATGGAATACTAAGAAGGCCAACCCGTAGTGTTAAGAGATGTTGGTCAGCTCTGCTGCCAGCATTACTTTTTCATTTAGGAAATGCCTTCAGCTGACATGAAGTGGTCGTGTAGCCCTTATGCGGCACCAGAAACACCTTAGAAGCCAACACTCAGATTACAAACACATCTCTTCTGGACTCAATACAAAAATCACAGACCACCTTATCTGCAAAAAATCCATGGCAACTTTAATTTTTTATCATCCTCTCTTGCTTTCTTCCCTCCACAAACCAATTATATACCCTTGCCTGGATATTTTTTACTATCTCTTCTGTGGCATCCACCCACCTTTCACTTTTATTATTGTACACACACATAAATACCCACAGATACCCTGAACTCATACGAAACTGAGCTCCTCTTATCAAGATGACCCTATTTCTTCTATTTCCTGTCCCATCATAATATATTCAATAGTTCATTATAATTTAATTCATCTTCAGAAATGTACAGCCCTGAACTGCAACAGCACCATCTCTACTTCCCAGCAAAGGAGAACAACTACTTTGCTTTCATTTTGTATTGCAGTGCAGCTTCAGGGACATCCAGCACCTATAAATATATCTCATAAATACTCTTATAAATATATCTCATAAATATTCTTATAAATATATCCCCCCCCTCCGCACTGTGGGACAATATCCAAGACCATCCAGCACTGACCCAGAACTGAGTCACTTCTGCTATGTGACACAGCTTTGTTCATCACTCCATTGCACCCTGTTGACCACAAGAATGAATGGGCCATAATCAAATTGGTTTAATGAGCCAATAAGGGTAAGGACAATGTTTAAATCTTTCGAATTTACCTGTTAGGCATACTAGACCTGCCAAGCACTGAGGCGTAGTTCTAGTACCTCTACCAAGGTACAACCCACCCTCCAGCTGAGACATCACAGTATTGCTGCTGTTAACACACCACTGAGTGCAGGAACCTGTAGCACACAGCCTCAGATTCACAGCCAGCAGTACATTTACTAGTAGCAACTAAAGAGCCCCACAGCTGAAAACAATGATTAGTTCAGCTGCTGCACCTTAATCCTGTATGCTTTATGAGCCAGACACTTTGGAACTTGCTGTTTATAGACTGGTATATCAAAACAAAACTACTAGTCATCTAAGTCAATAAACCAAGCTCTGAAATGCCATGAGTTAGAAAGACACACTGTCCATTCTGCCATCTCTGCTGGGAGAGCTGTGGCATCTGGTAGAAGAACAAGGCTGCCATCTTAAGCCACTACTTCTGTGAGTTGGCAGATCTTCTGAGTCAGAACACTAAGGTCCCATGAAACATCCTAATTCTGCACTGAAATATCTCTGGTACTGACATTTTCTCCATTTATAACACCACAGAAAAAGTTGTCTAACATCCAAAGAGTGCAAAAATGATGAGCAGCTTTGCATCGCACAGAGTGCTTTTGCGTATGAAGTCTCTTCATCATCAAGGTATTCCCCTTCAGGGAAAGCCTCACCTCCTAGATCCAACTGCGGCAAGATTTCTAATGCTGTAAATAATTACACCTCCTTTGCTTGGTCCCACCATTGAAGCAGAGGCTAGTCAGAGCCAATGTAATTTTCTTAATGGAATCAGGAATGAAGCCTATTGTTGATCCAGCAGAAGATGGATCATTGCGGCAGGCTTCCAGAAAAGCCAAGCTTGGCAATAACTTTACTATTGATTTTATGTCAAACCAGATCTCAAGTAGTGAGGCAATATTACTCCTCTTCTGAAAAGAGATGTTAAAACTGATCTGTATGCATGGAAGAACTATCAGGGACTGACATAATTTTGAGAAATTTGCATGGATAGAAAGTTTGGAGTTGCAAGCTGTTTAATGCTTAAGGCAAGAGAATTCAAGATTCACCCTGCAAACTTTTAATTCCAAATTTTCTTTTGTAGTGTTTGCTTTGGGTTTTCATTAGCCTCTCAATCTTCTCTGTTGAACAGATGTTTTCCACTCTCTTCTTACCAATCCTCTCTATGATGTGATTTTTCATATCCAACAAAGGTAACCGATGATTAATTTTAGGAAAGACTTAATGTAAAGAATAACTGTTTCTTCATTAGGACTGAAAAATGCAATAAAGCAGAACATGAAAGCTGAAACATTTTCTAAATTAGGGGGACCCACTGCATGGGTTATTGCACAAAGCTGTTTGTGCTAGATGCTTTTAGACTCAATCTGGGGACATAAAAATTAGAAGTTTTACATTACTTTTATACACACCGGAAGCTACTGTCTGCAAGTCCTCACAAACACCCAGTGCTAACCACCGGACTTAAAAGGAAATAGAGAAAGTAAAACACGTGCCTACCACTCCTGTCTTCACCAAACTGTTAGAGGGTTATTCTTTGACCCAGTGTATTTTTGGGTGCAAGTTCAAGAAAGCCATAAGAGGGACTAACTAAATCATAATCCCAGCTTCATGTTCAAAAATCATCATCTTATATAGCAGCTGGACAGCCTCACCCTTTCTAGATACATTTTTCAATAGAAATGGCTCTTCTCATTGTTGTCAGCACACATTTAGACATTTTCTGAGAACACTTACCAGGCTACTGCCTTGTCATCTGTACAGTAGGAGAAGTCAAATAACTCCCGTGGATAAAAACAACCACATTAGTAGAATAGAAGTGTCAAAGATGGCAAGTTTCTACCAGTGTCTCAGAAGCTGGTGGAGCACTTTATTACCACCACACCTCCAAAAAAAGCGGAAGACGCAAAAAACTAAGCAATAAACAGTTTTGTGGGGTTGGCTAACTGAAAACCCATGTGTGCACACGGCCATGAACTTTTTGTTTTCTGATCTACCAGAACTACTGCGGCCATCTCGAGTTGAAAACAGAACAAAATCAGCTTGGCTTATTGACTACAGAAAGTGTAAATATAATCCCTGCCCCAAAAGATGCATTTTTATTTTCACCGAAGTGTGAGTACTTATATTTGAAAGAAACTATCTTCTTACTGAAACAGTTTTGGCTGAGAACACTGAAATAATTGTGGTCCACAACAAACACAAGCACGGGAAACCACTCAAAACCACACAGGACTCAAGAATTTTCAGCTGAGGCTGATTCTGGTTCTGTGTGGCAAAGATGAAAAGGTGGGATAAGCAAAATAGTAAAAGCATTTAAAAAAAGTTTAAAGAAAAGTAAAAAATATATTAGATGTGACCTGAATAAGCACCATAACCATAACCCTGAGAAAGTGGAAACAGTTTTCTGCGTTAAGTGCCAGACAAAGAAGGCTGGGCCTTGCAAGCAAGGCTACAAGCTCCTGATGTTTGAGCTTTACTGACATAATGAGAAATAGAATTTTATATATTTTTTGTAAATACGTAGAATTTCGAACACCTCACTCCCTCAGCAGTTCTCCTTCTAATGGTAATAACTCAGAATACCCACAATCTACAGCTGTGGTATGTCACAATACACACTGTGAATTTGTGACTTCGCCCTACTTGTTCAGAGAACACGGTGCCAAAGGGTCTATCTGTTTCTTTGTTCTTTTACTAAGACTTATGTGTGAAAAAACTGTGGCAGCTTCAATATTAACAGTTTAATGACAAATCCTGCTAGTTGGTGAGGTGAACAGGACAGAAATTTTCTCTGTGAATTTTTCTCATGTGACATGTATCTAAGCTTTCGGGAACTGTGTAGTCGATGGATCTTGAAGGAGAAAACACCATCAGGAGAAAATTTCTAGGTCCAGAAAGAGGACAGTTCACTGAAGTAGTCTGGTGCAGCTGGAGTTTATGATGAAGTATAGCTTGGTCACGGAATTGAGAGGTGACAAAGGGGACCAAACCAGAATTTCCTGGAGTGTCTGATTATCTGAAAAATGTGCCACCTAGCCTTTTTTCTATGTCCGAGTTTCTACTCTGACCTGAAGACAATCCCTTGGCAGTAATTTTCACTGGTTACACTATGTACTACACATAGGCATCTATCTCAAGGTCATCTGCTCATTGTCCTCCTTGTTCTGCTCTAAACTGTGCAGCACTGTTTGGTTAACACAGAAAAGCTTGTAGAACTACTCCCTGTGGAAAGTCCCTGTAAAGCGGGAACACTGCAGGGTGGTCTCTCCTTAACAACCAATGTTGTTAAAATCTTAATCGTGGAGAGAATGTTCATTTCAGGCTACCTGCCTAGCAAGAAGCAGGTCAATCACTGTGTTAGAAGTAAATTCTATTCTGCCTGCATGGTGAGGTTTTTTCAATTGTACCGAGATTTTAAAGTTTCCCTGTAATGAGGGGGAAAAGGAAGGGTATTTGACCTAACACGGTTCCTAACTTTGTTTTATCTCTTTTCTACCCCTCCTTTCTATCTTGATTTCGAACAGGACTTGGTCATCTCCCCTGTTTAAAATCTTAAGAGTAAATTCTCTGATCTTACCAGTGCTTCATTTCACTCAGTAAGAAAAAGTAATACCAGTGTCTATGTCAACTCCCAGTAAAGCTAACTTCAGTCTAGTAAATCTAAATGCCATCACTTTCAGAGAGATGATAATCTTGACTTCACCTAGAATTGTTTTGCAGTGCTCAAATAAGCTGCTAAACAACATCTATGATCTGTTCCAGAGATGCTGTAGTGATTACCAGCAAAGCCTGGTCTGACAAGTAAGGTGTGGCAAAAGGGTATTTTATGAGTTTACATAGGGGAATGGAGCCGCAGCTGCAGAGGTCTGTCAAATATTCAAAAAGCAGCAAGGGCAGCTTTGAGTTGGTAAAAAAGGATATTAGAAACTAATCCCAGAAAATGCAACAGATTCCCAGTGAAATTGGCAAGAAGATGGGGATGGAACAGCCAGGAAAGAACTGAGCAACAGCTGAAAACAAGAGAGAAAGTGAGAGAGAGATCTGAAAGAAGAAAAAGTTTTTTTAGTCAAACTCTGCTATCTTTGGCTGACTGGGAGTCTTTGCTACAGATCTCCATGGCAGCCTGGGGAGTGCCAAAGAATTCAAAGAAAACAAGAACTGGGATCTATTGCTTAAGTTCTCCATGGGAGTCAGTCAGGTGATGGAAATAAAAAACTCTGTTATGTGTCTGACCCAGGTTCTTACAAGTCGGATTGCAGCAAAGGAAAAACAAGCCCATGGAAAAAGGCAAAATTAGACAACACTTGGACTTTTCTCTTTCTTTTCCTGTTGTGATTTGTTCCCTTTACCCATTTCTCTTCCCTACTGCATTCTGCTACACACAGGAATGAAAAAGTAAAACACTGGCAAAATCAAAGATAGTACAAGACAAAATCTGCGGTTGTTACACCTTATTTCGTTTTCCTTCACTTCTTCTTACCTCTAGCCTCATTTTCCCCTCCCTGAACTCTACAAATGAAGCAGAAGTGGATGCTCCTGAACCTACTAGAAAGGAGGAAATTATTAAAGAGGTATAATTAACCTCATCTCAGAATGAGAATTGTGACCGTTGTAGCAATGATAGGACCCACTGAATCCATAGAGATATCAGTCATGTTACCAAGGCAGTTTTTGGACTGAATGCATTTTACAGCTGCAGTCCTAGAATCAGCGAAAGAATTAATTACTCTTCACCCTTCTAAATGTGAGGGAAGAAGAGTGAGATTTAAGTTAGTGAGTTCTTTGCAAAAGGGACGCACCCAGCCTGTGTCTGTTACAGGCATCCTGTCAGGAGGCTGCGTGCTTCAGTCCTGACAGTTATAACTTTATTTTCTGCTGTAATAGCAGCAATGATCTCAAGAAGGCAAAAGACACTGATAAACAGGGGCCTGGAGGAGCTCCACTCTACCTTGCAATTAAAAGGCTTAACAGTTGGAAATTGATTTTCTTACCCGGCATTCTCCTCGTGGCCAACTCTCAGAGAAGTTATTGTGGTTTTGTTTGTCTCCACATATTTGATTTCAACTGTGAATCTCTGGAGGAGAGGAACAGCATCCTGTGAACATATGGCCAGTTCCAGCAAGCAAGAATCCAAGCTCCCAGGCAGGATGGGGCTTTGTAGGCTGAACTCACATCTATCTGGGAGTCTACTGGTGTTCAGGAGGAAAATGTCCCCTGTGAAGAGAAAAAAAAACACAACAAAACAAGAGACACACAGTATGGATGGAAAAGAGATAATAAGATGAAAATGGATAAGGAGTTTGAAGGAAGGAGTAATGAGAATAAAGGAAGAACTATGCACAAAACTAAAAAAAAAAAAGAAAAGAGTAAAAAAAGTAAAAATTAAGGGTTTAAGTAAAGAAATTATAGAAGAAATGAGAAGAGAAGAAAACAAAAAAAGCATGGAGACATGTCCAACAAAACAACAGCCAAAAACTTTTCCAGTCAGACAGCAGACATGGGTAGCCAGCTCTGGCTTGTATAGGATTGAGTTTCCCTAGAAAAAATCCAGTCTCTGTAAGTGAAAGTAGCTTATCCCAAAATGGGGAGATAGAAAATGAGTATATAAAGGACCTGGCTGTTTAGAGGGTACATCCATACACAACCGAGGCAGCACACGTGCATTCCATGGCTCTTATTGACTCTTGGCCGCTAGCTGTGCCTTCGGGAGCTCTGCACCAGAAGCAGCACACGTGGTACGTTTAGTGCCGTGGGCCTGCGGCCTCAGCCTGCTGACTCCTGCTGCTGCCACCCACAGCTGCAGCCAGAGCTGGGCGGCAGCGGGCGTCCGTTCGAGGGGAACCGTAGCTCTGCCTACCTTCGACATCTCCGCGGGAGGAACTGTTTTCCAGAAGAATCTGCTGCCTCTCCTGGGACACCAGGACACCAACGGAAGATAACACCCAGTCTGGCTTTCCAAAACCGTCTGTGGACGTCATCCATGAACAGCTTGAGCCGATGCGGCAAGAGACTTCTGTTGTGAGAAACCAAAGGTTTCATTGAGGCCCATCCCAGCTCGAGGGGCAGGGGTAACATGGGCACATGAGTGACCAAATGTACAGTGTATGGGGGCTATATCTCCCAAGAAATGGAAGAACTGAAGAGAAAAAAGAAATTTTGCCTTGTGCAATAACAACAGAATCCCTCTCACAGCAGGTCGAGGAACGTGAAAAACTAACCTGCAAATTCTCGGCAGATGTAAGTCAAAATCCTCCCACTGGTATCAACGGTGAATTTATATCAGTGGAAGATCTAGGCCACAAGTACTGAAAATCCCAAATGAGAATAATACCAATAATATCAACAAGGATATTGAAACTGTATGGATTTAGCATTCTGGCAAAAAAAAGAACTGATACTCCTAAGGTCAACCCTCTCTCAGGAGTAGAAAGAGCTTGACAGGGTCTCAAGCAAAATAGGTGAGCAATGCAAGCTTTACATAATTTTTTACTTTTATCTTTTTTAAACAGTTTTGCTTTCCTCTAGCAAGATGAATAAGAATACCTTCTTAACAAACTCCAGAACCTGTTTTCAGTACTATAACTCTAGATCATCTTGGCCAGAATTTTTCATAATCAGCATATTATAAACCAGACAAGAAGTAATTTACTGTTCTCTCATCAATCTAATATAAACTCCCTGAAGGGATGTTAGCTGCACAAAACTCTCCCACACAGAGTGGAGCTGAATAGAGCCAATATTAATTTGCGTGATATTTATTTTCAGTAGTAATAATAATATTACAGTAATAACTGGAGTGTCCCCAGGCCAAATAAGAAATATTAAGAGACTAAACATTCATATTTAGGATCCTGATGTTCAGAAGGTATTCAAACCTTGTTAACATGCATGACACAAAGTTATCCCTTTGGTAGCCCTATTCCTGTGGAGGAGAACAGGCGGGTAGGAAGGACAGAATTAAGGTCAGGGATATAACAAGGAAGTGTGGCTGCACAGGTGGCGCAAAAATAAAAACATAAGAGCTTTCAGAAGATTGTCTATACCTCAACTAAACTTCCAGGAAAAGAAGAAATGGAAGCATCTTTTGAGTGCAACAGCAAAAGCAGACAAATGTTCTCCTTATTGAAGTTAATTCTAACTTCATTTTTAGAAAACAACATCCAGTGTGCCGGAGTAAGAGAAACACGGATATTACAGAGTCACACATAACTTTGGGTTGGCACAGGCTGTGGTCTCCCACCCAAACACTTCTCCTCCTCCTTCCTTTGGACACTCCCCAACTCTTTCTGGCCTGCTCATACTGGAGATTGCCGCTGCTCTCAAACTGACACCTGGGCCAACCATCCAAATATCTTCTTAGCCCAATTCATCAAATGCATACAGTTTAGAAAAGGCCTGGGCAGTGTTCAGCCCATCATTTTTACATGGAAGCCACAAGCAGATGAACTGGAAAATTGTGTATGTGTGTGTGTATGCAATACCAGATTCCAGCAGCACACAGGAATGAGGACAGCAGCCACTCTCCCGGCTCTGTTGGATCTGGGGAAAAATGTCTGTGCACAGCTCCAGGCTATGGTTTGATGATCCAGTAAAACAACTTTAGGGATCTCAATAGCTCAGAAACTCCATGGCTGTGTGAGACTAAGCAGAGTCCTGATCCAGACCTGCTGTGCTGTTTCAAATTTATTGAAGTTTGAGAGGTTAACTCAGTATCCACAGACTTATTGTCTGTAGAAGTAATATTTTTATCGGATAATTTTTTTTAGTTGGTCGTAAAACACAGAAAACAATTTCTCTCACAACAGCATAACAGTGAAAGAGACCAAAGTGAAAGCTCAGGAAAGAAAAAATTCCTTTTTCAAATAGACAGTTACTTGAAATTATTGTTTATGACAAAATCATTTCATCAAACCTTACTAATACCTCAGCTTGCAGCGGCAAGGACTGTACCAGTGCAGACTTAATCCTTTGATTGTGCCTCACGTGACAAGGTGGTTCACAGCTGAGATAAGTGAACACAACTTTCACCTCGAAAAGCATCTAATTCCCAGCTCTCTGGGCTTTATAGGGCCTGTCTGTCACAACCTGAGGCCGAAGGAATATGAATACCTGGAAGAGGCTGAAACCGATCAGGAAAGTTTTTGACATCCAGTAAAAAAAAAGACTGTTTTCTCTGGCAAGAGATCATATGTGTCGCATAGTGATGGATCAACAATAAGCTGGTTTTTAGCACAAATCACGGAGTAAAAGAACTGGGTACACTCGTGGTCACAGTGAAAGAGAACACTGAAAGCTGAAACCTCTAATGCCACCGTGTACCACCTTACAGGTGTTTCATATCCAGTTTTGCTTATGAACCTGGAGAACCTCAAGTACAAGTCAGCAAAAAGGAAAAATATGACAAATTAAAAGAAAAAAAAGGTATAATAGAGAAATATGTCTGTATTGCTACAGTCAGTAAAGAAAATATTTTAAGATATTACAAAAATACTCCGAAGAAGAGTAGATCCAAAAATGCTCATGGACAGTTCAGGGTATGTCAGAAAGGATTTTAAAGAATCGGATACCATCTGCAAGCTCTTACTATAAGGAACATTCCTCTGGCAAGACTAGGTCACCTTGCCACCTCCTGGGAGGAATGTGTGGCTTTTCTAACACCCAGAGGCCTTTCTCTGTTGTTTAGCACCTTCAGTAACAACCTGAACAAGGGGACAGCGTGCACCCTTAGCAGGTTCACAGAGGTCACAAAACAGAGGAGCAGCTGACACACCGTAGAGCTGTGCTGCTAGGCTGAGCAGCCTCAACAGGCTGGGATTTGGCCGATAGGAACCCCTGGAAGGAAAAGCCAAGTCCCGCACCTCAGGAGGTATAACCCCATGCACCAGTGTGTGCTGGGGGCTGACTGGCTGGAAAGCAGCCGAAGAGTTCTTTGGGAGCATGGGGAACAACAAGCTCCTTGTGAGCAAGCAGTGCACGCTTATGACAAAGGGAGCCACCAGCCTTCTGGGCTGCATTAGGAAGAGCATCACCAGTAGATCAAGAGAGGTGATCCTTCCTCTCTACTCAGCACTGGTGAGACCATATCTGGAGCACTGTTGCCCAGCTCTGGGCTCCTTAATACAAGAGACATACAGACTTCAGGAACGAGTCCAGCACAGGTCCACAAAAATTACTGAGGGACTGGAGCATCTTTCATAAGAGGAGACGCTGGCACAGCTGGGACTGTTCAGTCTGTAGAAGAGTATGGCCAAGGGGATTTTATCAATGTGTATAAATACTTTGATGAGAGGGAATGAAGAGGAAGCTAGACATTCAAAGTAGTGTCCACTGACAGGACGAGAGGCAGCGAACACACGTTAAAAAATGTCATAGCTCACTTGGTTTTCATAATGCCTTGAAAATAAAATTCCATTTGGAAAAAAGCTTCAGTATCAGAAAAGATTCAGTATCAAAAAAAGATAGTTTGTCCTATAGTAGTGGGAAAGTAGCTCCACTAATTAGCTTTTATTTCAAGAACTCCCAACCCCAAATCTAGTGGATTTCAGTGTGCTGATGGAAATGTTTTTATTTTTCTTTCCTTTTTCTTTCTTTTCCCTTTTCCTGCTGTGTTGGGTTTTTTGGTTTTGTATTTGGTTTATTGAGGGGGGAGGCAGTAAGTTTCTTTTGTAGAAGGTTGTTTGGGGTTCTTTGTGGTTTGGTTTGCTTGCTATGTTTTGGGTTTGGGTTTTTTTGTTTTGTTTTTGTTTAATACGGAAATAAGGAATTCCCTTAAGTTTACACTGGCCTTTCTGAGTCATTGCTCTAGTTCCAGTCAGACATACAGAGTCATAGCTTTCTGGTAAGAGGTGCTTGTGACTGCCAGCATCTATCTTACACCTAGATTCTGAAGGAGAAATAAGGAGGATGTAAGGAAGAGGACTTGTGGTACCTGGTTTGGAAGGCTGACGCAATGAAACCATCCTGTTTTTTATCAGGGAGAGCTTCTGAGTTGGATTTGGTGAAGACGAGTTTTCTTCATGTGATCCAGAACAGGAGACAACAGCTACAACATAATAAAAAGAAGAGGGAATGTGTTTGATGTTGTTGTACAAAACTATGCTGCCATATTATAAAGCATATAAAACAAAGCCCTGCTATGTTACTCTCACCTTCGTTGCAATGCATCGGTGCAGTACCACACCAACAACAGCTATTTTATTTATTTAACCTGTGCATGTGAAAATACACAAGTCCCAAACTAAGCATGTGGTAGTTTGTATCTAAGATTATCCCTGGTCTTTTCTAGAAATCATAAACAAGCTGGAAAAAACCAAACATATTTGTTTGCAAAACGTGTTCACAGGCAGCAAGATGGAAAATGAATTTCTTTCAAACCTAGGCCATTTGGGTTATGAGTTCAGCAATACAAAAATGTCAAATCATGTTACAGGGGACAGGAATCTTATTCACATGAATTGCATTTGAGAGAGGATGTACAGATATGCCATTGAAAACATCTAAGATATTCTCAGCAGAACTAATTTGAACAATAATATTATGAAAACATGCATCAGTATCTATAAAAAGGAAAATCCCTCAAACACGAACATATGTTCATATGTTTCACTCACTATTGCATATAGTTTTTCAGCAGTATCTGGTCTGATTCTAAATTGCTATAACAATTTTCATTTTAGTGTATATGACAACGCATCACACAGTGAGTAAAATGCTGTGAAATGTTTCATAGCATGGAAACGCTGCATCCTTCCATCTTTTATTATGTTACTAAAGACAGTCATTCAAGGGGTTCCAAGGAAGGGTAATTTTAGAACAGAACAGCATTATGCTGCAGCAGACACATGCTGTACTGATGACAGATTTGAGATCTCCACAGACCAATTGTCAAACACTACATTTTTTCCTGCCTCTGTTTCCAAATATTTAGGGATATTAATGTTGGAAAAGTTGGTTTTCCACTGCATATAAGACACAGGCATTGCCCTGATAAGCAAGGTGTCTTCAATAACGGGATGAAATCCTCAAAGAGAATGGGAATTATGTGGCCAAAGTTTAGCCAGCCTTGTGGAAGTGTTGCCTTATGAAATATCCATGCTACTAAACAATCATATATTGCAAACAAATCTATGTAACTACATTAAAAGAAATTCTGCTATGGAAAGGGCTTTTGACAACTGGAGTCTGCTCCTCCCAACTTATGTTCTGTCTCTTTTGAGATATTGCTCAGTTCTCTATCTCCCGATCTTCGCTAAGCACTGTTGTAGCTTCGGTATTTACTTCCCTCAGGGCTTTCTGTAAAGTCTGTTCCACCCACTCGTCTCCTCACACACTGCAAGCTGCTTGTATACTTTGGAAATAGCCTGAGTATCATGGGACCCACAAACATAGTACAGTCATAGCAGAAGTTCTGCTAGAGACATTTGTCCTGATAAAACTAAGATGTAACCTAAATATTTGATGCAGTCACAATGAAGTCCTTTGGGATGTTCCTCTTGTTTTTCATTAACAATCACAAGATCCAGTGGCAGATTACCATCAACAGAGCCCTAAGATACTTGAAACATGAATTTACTCACTCGTTGTGGAAAATACCTCCATTGCCATTGGTGATGGCTGAGACAAATAGGATAACACCCTACTTAATTTTGGCAAAAAAGCTGTAAGAGTTCATTCTAATGCATGTAACAACCCTAATCACCTACCCTGGGAAGATGCCACTTACTTAACTGGATATCTGAGAGGAAGGAAAGGCAGTCATTACAGCCAATTTCACTGACAAAGTATACTTGGACAGAAGACCCCAGACTCAGTGATAGACAAGGAATTTGTTCATATGCATCCACAGAACTATGTCCCCATTCATTCATTTCCTCAGAGCAAAGAATTTCTGGCTATGGCTGAGCAGAAGGGGACTCACAGTAGCAGGTTAGCAGCCTCTAGTCCAGCCTATGCTCTTACTTTATATCTCAATTATTTTTCTTTTTCATTCATTCAACTTCTTTGATTGAACTGAAAATCTAGTGCATATAGTCACTAAAATGCTTCTGATAATCCAGAGACACTTCTGATAATCCCACTTCATATCCTTTCACACATATTTGCATGTAATTTTTGTATGACATAAATTTGGGGATGAAAAAAATAATAATGACTATTACTTTTCACCTCCATGATTTCTCTGTCTTGATTAGCAAAAGTCAATTGCTTAAGTGAAAAGAAATATAAGATGG
Source organism: Cnemophilus loriae (assembly GCA_013397755.1). NCBI lineage: Eukaryota > Metazoa > Chordata > Aves > Passeriformes > Corvidae > Cnemophilus > Cnemophilus loriae. Next base: position 938,716 of record VZTF01008194.1, on the reverse strand, counting down.
AGAAGAAGGAGACTAATGATTTTAAGATAAGTCTGCAATTAAGGAACATAAAATTATCAGGAAGAAACAGTGTAACGTATTCAACTATCACAGGAAAAATATGGAATCTTTTAACAGCACAGCACGAATCCATCCCTTTTTCAGTAAAATAAGAAGCCTCCAGCATTGAGAAGGTAATTCCATTTCTTTCACTATCTTACAGGAAAAAAAAGCATTAAGGTACCTGCAGGGCTGATTTTTCTCCTAAATTCTGATGTTAACTTGCAGAGGAGAAGAAAATTACAGAAAATAGTTATAGAACTCACGATGGGAAATCAATTCCAGATCAGCCAAGACAACTTTCTGACAAAACAGGAATTCCCTTTACTGCTCTTTCTAGTGGTATTCCCCATCTAATATCAAAATAACAACTCAATATCTCTCATTGCTTCTCTGAGAAGATAAACTAATGTACAGACTAATAGCTCTGACTGTCAGGAAGCCACACTAAGCCTAAAGAAGACTCTTTGTCTGCTACCTATCCAAGTATTTTTCAATGATCCTAAAACTTCCACTTTCAGCTCAATAAATAATCTCTCTCCTTCATGAGTATTTACAGCCTTAAGTTATTAACCTTGCTCTTTGAAAATGCCACTGTGATCTGCTGCTGCTTGCTATTAAACTCTCTTATTCTTTGCTCATTAATTGGTTCAATGACAAGTCCCTTGCTTACTTCATGACTCTTGCTGTACTCTGTCCGGACAGATTGTGGGTAATGGTCAAAAGTGGAGCAACGCAACAAAATACAGTTTTTCCAAGGCTTACAATGTGATACTTCAGGATCTTCTAGAGCCCTCTCCAGTTTTTCAGGGAAAAAGGCAGAAAGGCAGACATCAGTGCACACTAATGTCATGCTATGCAGAACGGCCATTCTGCTCTCTCCTGAGATCTCCCTGTTAATCCATGCAACAATCTCGTCAGACATTTTGGCCAAAATAAATTATTTTAGTTGATCGTCTACCATGACATCAAGCCTCTCTGTGACATATTTCCTTCCAGGATACCTGTTCCCACCCTCCACTGTATTAGTTCCCTTTGAGATACCTAGTTCCATCAGTGAGTTGAACTGTGCCTTTTTTTTTTCCTACCTCAATCTTTAAGTTATTAGCAGATCATCAGTACCATTGTAATGCTGTCTTCTGACTCACTCCTAAACTCGTAAACAGAACATAACCCAGAACTTACATTTACAAGAAACTTATAGGTAGAGTTAATTGACAATGATTCCTGTTTATACTTTGTTTTAAACCAAAAAGTGGCAGACCAATTTGTACCAGGCACTCACTTAAGTACACTTATAGAGTTACCAATTTAAGAACGTGACTGAAGGTAGACTGTCCTAAAGGACTTTTGTCGCACTGATAAACTCATTTGAAAAACTGACCCTGCAACAAGATGTCTTTTCAAATAAGCCCTTTAGATTAAGAAGTAGGTATAAATCCTTTTCTAGCTCTTTGATCCTATATAAAATATTCTGATATTTTTACTCAGACTGATGTTAAGGCAGCAATCCTCGTATTACCAAGTAGTCCTACTTTGCAGGAGAAGAGCAGGTGTATTTAAGTACTGTCATCCAGCTTATTCCATTTACCCTTTTTAAATACTAATGCAGCATTAACTTTCTTCCAGTTCTGCAGAATTTCCTCAGTATCCTAACACACTTACTGAAAATATCAACATGGATGTCTTTCAAAATTTCTTAACCAGTTCTTTCAAAATTCGTGAACTCCAGCTGTCTCAACCAGTTGTTTTACAAAGTATGTATTTTAATTACAGTTTTTTCACAATATTTTTTGATTGTTAAGAAAGCCATTGCATTATTTCTATATGACAGTGAAAAATCAATTTTTTGTTTTATTTTTTTCCTAGAATACTAATATTTACTGAATACTTTTTCTCTTTGTCTCTATTATTGATAAACCTACCACACGCATTTATGGCAGATTCATATAATTGCTAAAATATTTTTGCTACTAATGCACTTGGAAAACTTCCTTAGACTTCCCACTGATTCCTTCTTAATTTCTTTCGCTTTTTTCATCTATAGCTAAACTTTCAACTTTTCAACTTCCTTTCAGTGCAAGCAATGTAGTATTTTCCTTATTTTTTGTAACAGCATAGCCTCCCCTGTCAGCTATAAGCTTGTAGCTTTCTAGCTGTTTACACAAGCAACTCAGTTATTATCTGAATCTTTCTGTTCATGAACTTTCTTTCAACGGAGCTACTGTGGCACTGTTTTAAATTCTGAGAGATTTACCTCTTCTGGAACTACCGAGATATAGCACATTCAGATGTTTTTTAGGCACTAAAGTCTGTTTATTTGAATATCTCAGCTGAAGTATGTATCAGACCACTTCAGATTTTCGTTCTATTTCCGAGAGAGGTGTATTCAAGCCACAACCACTTTCACTTGTGGAACATCCAAGTTTAGTTCTGAGCTCAGTTCCTATTTCAATTCTTTATCTCCTGAGACTGGATCCAAGATATAAACCTAACAAGTGACAGGGGAATTTTCATTCTGATACTGTCATCTATTCAATATCTGCAAATATGCTCTCATGCAAGCAGAATGAAGCCACCAATATGCCACTTATGTCGAAGGCTTCACATATACACACAAGGAAAAAAAAGACTTTTTTCTCCCCCTCTTACACACAACGGGCTAGTTATTATCTCATCCAGATCTTTAGTTGAATTTGACAGTGTATAGCAGTCATCAGCAATCCCAATAACTTTTATTTTAGGTATTAATTGACCTTCAAGATCATTTTGTTCAATGGCTGGGGAAAGAGGCAATGTCTTTTTAGCCATACAATGCTGTTGCAAACTTACTTCTGTCCTTTGATTCCAATCACAGGAATTCTCCCTCCCGGTCTGAGAAATTCCAGTTTATCAGCACTTAGGTTTAGAAGTTAGTAATTGCATTCTACTGACACTTGCTTATTAGCCAGCCTCATCACGTTGGTTGCAGACAGTTGAAGAACTCTTCTTTCAGTCCTTGGGGCCTTGTTTAATTTTATTCTCAATACCTTGACTCTCTGCTAAGCAAGTGTTTTTATTTCTTGCTTTTCTATCATTTCCCTTGGTTGCTAATTTAATGCCATGTGAAAATGTCTGTCCTAACAAGTCTGGAAGATTGCTTCCTCTCCAGTGAGCTGCAGGCCAGTCAAACTGCACAGTCTCTTCTCGCTGGAGAATATAGACATGCATTTCATTGACCCAAGTCTTATACAACTTATCTGACTAGAAGAATACTTACAGACTTTTATTTGTTTGGTTGGTTTTTAACTTCCTTCCTGCTTTATACGCAGAACATGAATGCTATTTAGGAACATACCTTGTTTGTCCTTCTTTGGCACCATTACAGAATTTCTACAAGTTAGTTATATTCTGCAAAACTAAAGCCAGTCATTTATACTGTGAACTATACTTGGTAGCTGTCTTGGTAGCTTATTTACTTCAGGGAACCTTCTCAGATGTTGCAATCCCATCTGGCATCCTATCCACAAGAGACAGAATGCCACCTCCTTGCCCACCTGCTGACTGCTGACAAGAATTTTCCTTGAAGGGTGGCAAGTGGATTAATCCAAAGAGATTTTCACAACCAGTAAGTCCCTGTTATAATATTCACTTGGATTGCCAAAGATCATCTGCAGTTTCCATGACATACTGAATGACTAGACATTTATGGTTGTACGAAATTCCTACAGTCCCGCCTCCTGCTGCTCACAGCAAGCCGCTTCCTGGCTGCCCCTAGATACACAAAATGCTGCTTTGTCTCACATTTCCTCGCTTTCTTTACTCAGTCACTCAGTGGCCAGTTCCTTCCCTGGATAGTGGTTTCCTGAATCATTTTGTGCAACCACTCTTTATTCTCCCCAACGCTTTGTAGAGTGCATCCTCATCCCTTCATGCATCAAATACTTGTTTCTAATATAATCACTGTGCCTCCCTTCAAAAACAAGGACTTGTGAAACTCTGGCACTAAGCACAGTACATTGCAGATTTCCACCCCTGTGCTACATGTACTAGACAGAACTCACCCAGAAAAAGTTTTGCCCATGCCATCTATATTTTTCTCACAAACCTCACCTATTGAATAGGATGCAAGATGAAATTCTTGGCTCCTCCTCTCGATACTACTTCCCTAACTTGGTATATTGCCTTTGAATAGCAACTTGCTAATTATGATTTCTTATGCAGCGTTCAGTGTACATCTACACCTACTGAAATAGATCTGAATTACTATTTTAATTACTATTGAGAAATAGGATGCCAAAACACTTATTGAAATCCAAAAATACAGCATCTACTTCATCCTGCTAGTTGTGTAGTGTACACATGCTCATAACTCATGTGTGCACATATTGCCACATTAACGTCGAAAGATTTCTATTTTTATAGCAAAGCTGCTCAATAGTCATGTCTGTTTTTATAATACTAACTGTTCATTACTCACAGGAAATGAGGGCTGGGTTTTGCATTTTGTCTCACCTCTGTTTAGGCTGCCCAATCATATGCTGCACAACAGCACAAAGGCTTTCCAAGGACATTTGAGATGTAGTGTTTGGAAGAACTCCATTCTGCTCCACTTTTTATTTTCTCTCCTCTATTCAGGCTGGGGTGAGTTGTAGAAGAGGCACCTACTGCGCTCCTGCTACCTGTGTACAAACTTGATCCTGACAGCTTTCACAGGTTGTGTCAAGGTCAGCTCATAATAAGAGGAATTTGTCTGTATGACCTACAGCTTCCCTGGCAATCAGCTTTTGTTCTTCTTGGTAGAATTCCATTGGCCTGACTACAGCCTTGCATCCGAAAGTTGGACATTGCTGGGATGACATCATGTAAAAGGCACACCTGTGTCAGAGACAGCAGAATTCCACATCTTGAACTCTTAATCTGGTGCCTTTTCCTCCCTTCCTCTTCCACTCACATGAATGGGGAAAAAAAATTTAAAATAATTTAAGAGATGCATAACTGTGTTTTCCCTGCAAGGAATACAGATCCTCTCGGGTTCTTGAAAACTGGCCAAAAACAGAGCTGGGAAAAAGAAGAAAAGTAAAAAAAAACAAAAAACAAAAAACAAAAAAAACACAATCAAAAGTGTTAAATTAACCAAAAAGTGAAATTCTTTGATTCTTCAAGAACTTTTCTTTCCTTTTCAAACCTCAAAATACCTTTTCATTTTTCTGCAATAAAAACACCATGCATTCTTAAGAAAAAAATTCCTTTCTCATTGTTCAAATATTTTAGAATAACCTTTCAATATTTTCAGTTTTGTTCACATCAGGCCACACCGTCTGTTGCCGAAATCAGAAGGATGACAAACTGGGGAGAGAGGAAGGACTCAAGCCTTTCAATCTGCCCTTGTCATTTGAGAAAAGAGATATGAAATTGCACCCTAAGACACCTGTTTTACAGCAAATTGCTGAAGAACCACCCTCCCAGAGGGAGCATAACTTAGATGACTGACTTACGTTAGATGTATTACTCTGAAATGCATAAAATATAGGGAGATGTGTCCAATTCTTAATAAAGAATTTCAAGCAGCTACAGAGAACCAAGAATACATGATGGAAATACATTTTTCCTTCCAAGAGAACAGCACTTCAAAACTGTTGTGCTCTTGCACATAAGTGTGGAGGAAGAAATGTAATTGGTTTATCCCTTTAAAGTAGCACTCATGGGGTTTTTCAATCGCAGCTTAAAAGGAGTTTTGTGTGAGTTCACACATGCAGGTGTGACAGGCATAGTCACAAGGGAAGGTGAAGGAAGATATGAAGCCTGTGGATGCAGAGACAAAAGCAGAAAGGATGGGATCCCTCAAAAGGTTACCTGAAACCTCATTCTCTGCTGATGACAGTAAAATGCTGAGTGACCATTTCTCATGGCATGTTTTTGTATGGAAATGCCAGTTCCATTACTTAGTAGGAAATACTAATATCTTCCAAATAATCATGTGGAAACTATTATATTATTTTGTTACGGGTGAAACATGTCATCTTCACTCTGTAATCTGCTCTGAGTTCAGGGTTTTTAACATTAATGCAATAAAATGATGTAATACCTAGCTGAAGGAAAATACTTTAATGTTCTCAAAACAGACTGTTTGCCATACTGAATGACTTATTTTGATTAAGTCAAAGCATGAATTTGGAACAATTTGCTTTGTGAAAAATGTTAAAATTTTGAGCCTTCATCATGATTAGAAGTGAAAAAATATTTCTAAAATTAGTTTCCCATGAGAGAGAATATCTAATTTTCAACAAATTCATATGCTAAGATGTAAAAAAAAAATTCTGCAAGTTGCCCAGAGCAACCAACAAAATTAGGAGAGAGAAAAATGGGATACCTAATTGCTAGACAGCTGTCCTTTAGGAGATGCTCAGCTGCCAACTTCAGGATGCCTCTGCATTTTGTAGCCTGTGGCAGGAACTCTGTCTCCCCATCCTTCAACTTCCATGTAACAGCACTGCAACATTTCACAGAAAAAGAGGAATTGTGTGCCAGCAAGAAAGTGAAAGAAACATAATTTTCAGATCCATATTTTGATTTAATTATTACAAAGAATATGAAATTGATCCTGTAGAATTCAATTTAGTAAAAAGAAAATTCTTTTCAATTACTTGATTTCACACAACATAAGTGGAGAGGACAAAAGTGACTTTAATCTGTTCTTGAGCTCCATTGATCTTGGAGATTACTTAATGTCCCTTTCCATCCTTGTTTTACTAGTAAGAGCCTTAGGAATGCTCTAAATGTGTGTAGTGCTTTAAGAATCCCTCAGGGGCTGCTTTGCTCACAGAGGCTATCCAAGCACAAAGGCACATTTCCTGCACTTCTTTTTCCTTGATCTACTTTTGACACAAGGATGACTGTCAACAGCTCTTCATCGTCTAAGAATTGCCCATTGAGTACTTAACCCTTGCACAGCAGTGCAAGACAGCTGCAAGGATGCCTATACATCATTAAAAGCAGACTTTTTAGATACATTCCTTTGTCTGGTAACTCTTCCCAGACAGGAACAGAGGCTCTTGAGGTACAGCACTGTCTAGTAGACACTACTCAGGAGAAGAGTTCCCATTCCCTTCCTGCTGTTAATGCTCTGGGCCACTGTGTGCAATAATATGGATAACGGGATCAACTTCTTGGGGAAGTTGCTTTTAGCAAAACAAAGGAAAAGTGTGATGCAAAGACTTGGTTACTGTTCTCTTATCAGCTCTTCTGGTTCACCTGGACAAGGAAGAACTATCACAGTCAACACTAAGTTCCTTCTCCAGGTCTTTTGGTCATTAAATCCTACAAGCTTTTCTCCAACATTCAGCTTCTGATGAATCTGTTTGGAGATTACAAAAGGATCAGAAACAAATTCATATGTAGCAGATAATTCCATCCACTTTGTATCAGAAGCAATGTCATCTCCTAATTTCATTAAAACCTACTAAAATCCAGTCATGGCTGAAGAGCACACGGCTCCCAGTGAATTCTGCAGCACTGGGGAGGATACTGGTAACAGAAGAGAAATGCCCAAAAACCTGCATGCTCCTGGCTGGTTCCCATGTTAATACTCAAAGTCTCATGCAGAAACTGCATGCCAAGTGCTTCTCAATGGTTTTACCTTGAAGAAGTCAGGCGCTGTTGTGCACTCTGCCTTCACAGGCAAATGTAATACTCATATGCACAAAGTCATTCGGACAAGTCTGCCCAGCAGTGAAACAAGAAAAATAATTCATAACAACTCTTTTTAACAATGAGAATACACTGAGGTATTAAATTAAATACAGGAAATATAAACCGACAAGCTCAATGTATCCAGTTGTTTCCAAAACGTGGCAGTGACAAATGTAGCCCCTTTGGGAAAGCATTAGATAACACGTTTTAAGCTGAAAAAAGTTATGTTTAAGCAAAAAAAAAAAAGTCAGATTAATACACATGATGCCATTTGTAAATACTAAGTACGTATTTCATTTGACTATACCAATCTTTAAGAATATTGTTTGGTAGTTTTCTGCCATTGGACATACTGTATTTTCTCTTCTAAATTACAAAATCCTCCTTATGGAATCAGGAGTAACCATATAACACTTAACTTCCTCTAACTCCTTTTCTTTCAACACCCTTATTAATGACTGACTACTTTATTAAAAAGACTAGGTTATCATTGTCTTTACCTATTATTTTTAAAATGTCTTTCCTCTCAGCTTCTTTTAACGAGAAACAAAGAGGGAAGAAGGAGCTATACCACCCCTATAGAAAGACCAAAGATTGAAAGAGCCTGCTAGTTAGTTGCTTCTACTCATCTTTATTTGATCACTTCAGACACTGCCCCAGAGATGATGTTCTTCTCAATCCAAGGAGGAGCAAGAGGGTAGGAAAGGTCTAAATAAACCTAGCAGAAGCATAACTCATAGGTATTGCAATTCATCATTAAATAAATCAGTCAAACCCACGAACCCCCTCCCTCCCCAAAAGCAACTTGAAAACAAAAGAGAAACCAACAACCCACCCATTCACATACAACTTGACAGGAGTGGTTAATAAACAGGGAGGAGATGCAGAGGTGCCAGATATTTGATTTTTTTTCCTAGGAGACTGTGGAAAATGCTGTTAAACAATCAATTCTATAAGGACACTTACATGGCTACACCTAATGTGCTGGTACCTGAAGAACCTGTGTAAAGAAGGCAGAAATTCTTGCAACAGGAAAAACTCCCAGCTACAGTCCTCCTGACAGTACTGAAATATAGTCTGGTATCAGAAGCACAATGTGTGATTTAAAGGACTGACCTGAGTATGAAAGTGTAAGAATGAGGCACAAAACTCTTAACATGACATAACACAAATACTCCTGACGAAAAAAAACATCCAAAGGAGGAGTCAGCAGTAGGTACAGACCATGGAGTGTAGAATGAGAGAGATGCTAGAACCATGACATTACTGGTTGTCTTTGGTCTGATTCTGATAGAAATCTGTTTAGAAATGGTACCTATTATTACTGAGTTACTCCTATGAATGTTTCTTCTGTAGCAAAGTTTCACATTAGTAACAGAGAAAAACAATGTAAACTGCATTTTGATTACTATAATTATGGCTACAGTCTCATTTCAGTTAATTAATTTGAACAAGAATTTCAAATGCACCAAGGTTAGTTGAACAAATAACAAGTATTTTGACACGATAGTTATTGCAACATATCGTTCATCACTTACCAGTTCAGAATCACAAAAGAAAGGAGAATGCAGTTGTTACTGCCTATACTTGGTGTCTTTACACCTGAAGAAAAATGAACTGGGATGTGGTTAAAATATTAATATGCTGGGAAACCAGAACAGCAAGACTTCACTAAGAATGTCACTTAGTTCCCCAGTTAGCTGAAGAGAATATCAGAATTTTCAAGACACAGTCAATAGCAAACTTTAAAGGGTAGCAACTGTACAATTCAGATTAAAAGCGAGTGTCCAGGATTTTTAAGAGATAGTTCGGCACCAAAAAAGCCAAAGTAAACCCAAGGACGAAACAGATTTATTTTTCTTCTAGCATCTAGAATGCTAAATATGTTGTGATTCTTGGTGATCCAGACGGTCAAGCAGTAGCTGCCAACAAAAACACTTGTCGGTCCTGGAAATAACCCCCAACTGAGCTGGAAAGGGTCAGGGGACAAGAAACTGTGTGAAACCAAAGTCCAAATCAGTTGTTGGTGTAAATAGAGTATGAGGCAGACTTTCACACTGCTTTTGCCAGGTCACTTTCCTGACTCTCCGGTGTTCTACAAAGTAGTGGTGTGTCACTTTATGACTGAGAAGTTTTATTTCGATTGTTTGAAAAAAAGAAAAAGAGCAATAGTCAGTAGGATTAGTTGTTAGTCATCTCTTTCATCTAAAGGCTTGCTACCCAGCACCAGGATAAAAATTGGCCGTTCATCAGCTCTTTCATGAATTTTCTCCTTTATCTCAGCTAGATTCATTGGCAAGCTTCCTACTCTTTCCCGCAGCAGCATCAATGAGAGTTTGGACAGAATACCTGACTTGAAAATATTTCACTAAGATACAGCTGCAGTGTTAGCCTTTTTTGTCAATATGGAGAAGCATACCAGAAAGGTAACATATCCTAGTTAACAAGTAAAGAATACAGAGCATTAAAGTTCAGGGGAAGAAGAAGATGTGGGTAACAAGAAACTTGTTATCCAAGCACATGTGTTTCTATAACCGGGAGAGGCATGTGAAAAACAACCAGTGTTACTCTTTTATTTACTTTTTCTCTTTTTCCTATTTGGTCACCCTCATGTGAAAATCACTCTGGGCTCTATGACTTGAAAGGATAATATCTCACACACAAGGAAAGATACCTTCACCATTTGACTTGTAACTTAATATTATGATAATGTTTTCTTTTAATGAAAGAGCAGAGGTTGTTTATTTGAAAGTTGGCTGCTGGCCACCTCTTTTTAAGCTATATGAGACTGTGGTTTCTTAGAGCTGTATGAAACATCTGTTATGAAATGCAGGAGGGGAAGAGAAACCCTTAAGACCTGAAGAACTGGGTCCCATTCTCAGCTCTCCCATTGATTATTAACAGTCTAGGCATAGGCAGAAGCTCTGATCAAGAATACATTCCACAGAGATAACACAGGTAAATAGAATCAGGCTCTATCTAATGTACAGGAAGCCAAACTCCCAGCTCACACCTCACATTCTCAGACAAGAGACAATGAATAAATAGCACTGCAAATAAAGATGCATGGAGAGAAATGGAATAAACACATATAAGAAAAGAGGCATAAACAACTGAATTGCACTCAAATATAATTTTTTTTTTGTTTGTTTGTCTTTTGGGTTTTTTATTTTTGTTGTTGTTGTTGTGTTTGTTTGTTTGGGGTTGTTTTGTTTTGATTTTAAGAACCTGGAGAAATAAGCTATCAACCTCAGGTAATGCCCATTGTTTTAAGAATACATCACTGGAGTCCCAAAGTGAACAGCCTTCAGCTGTCACGAGCTGTGCCACCAATTTCCTGTTTTACCAAGCAGAAGGTATGGTACCTTCTGGAAATTACAGAACATAACAGGAGTGCTAGTGGTGAAGTATACTTAATAAAACTGACTGCTGTACGGTAGCAAAGCTACGTTCTCATTCACAGGCAGCCACTCATTAGGTTCTCATTTTCAGGCAGCCAAAGGCTGTAGCTGCTAAACCTTGGGGAACCACGTAAAGGAGTACAAGACTTCTGCCTTTTTAGAGGAGCGGCATCCGCATTTTGCCGTACAATACTGACTTCCTCAGAATATTTTTGCTCAGAAGCCCCACTCTTTATTAAACCCCCTGATAAGGTAAAAATATACCACACTGTAATTGCTGTGGGCTTCCACTGACTTGCAGTTCACACATGACTATAGCCTTTACCTAGAGGTATCACTGAGCACACATATAGATATGCACATGTGGGTGTCTGCATATACCAGTGACTGAGATTCTATCACTTTTGCCTTTCGTAAAAGAGAAAGTAACGAAAACAGGTAGCTAGGCAGAGGCTAATTTTATTCATGTGGTCAATTTTCTCTAACCTGTCTTGATGGTTTTTGCATTCAACACATAAACCAAGACTGAATAAAGGTTCTTCTGCCATTTCCTGTAATATGGCTATCTGACACTGGAAGGAAAGAGGCAGATCAGTGAACATCCAACTGAACTTGCAGCTCATAGGATGGGGATCAGTGGAAAAAGCACATCTTACTTTTTCATTGTATTATGCCATTAGTAGAGACATTCACAGAAAATATTGTTATTGGTATTAGATCCTAAGCCTGCTCTTTCTTTGGAAATCAGTCTAATAACTGAGTTACAGAGGAACAAAGAAGGATGACCCTAATTTCTTTATTATCTTAAAAATCAGGACAGCAGGCATGCTGCACAGTTAGTACTTCATTTCCTTGCTGGTAAGACTGGTATACAGAACAATTCGCTTGGAAAGTTTTAAACCAGCATTTTAGAAATTAAGCAAAGTAATTTCCTTTCAGCATATTCCATTAAACAGAAAGAATCTTAGCTTGTGGGGTATTCTTACTTAAGCTGTCCAAAATTGAATTCAGATTTTCAGAAAAATCTAGCTAGTGAAAAGAACTCGCACTGTTACTATTACCTTTTGTTACTCCCACAATCAGAGCACATGTCCACTTACCCATTTTGACACTGCTGCAATACTACAGCAGTCTTTGTGGCACAATTCAAACCAAATCACCGTTTAATGATGCAACTATCCTTTTCAGGTGGAATGCTGCAATTGGCACATGAAAATGAAATCAGATTTAATCCTTGGCTCCAGCACTTTGCCTGAGTCAGAAAACCCATCAGGCAGCTCTGCTCCTTTGCCTCAGATTTGAGAGTTAAGTGTCTCAGCCAGCTGTTGCTCTTTTTTTTGCATATCCAGCACTCCTGGCATAGGTTGAATGTTTTGTGGTCCTTTCTTATCTAAATTCTCATGAGAGGGCTGCCTGTGGCACTTTGTACTCAGTAACCAGAGGGACTCAATGAGTCCTGTAGTCCTCTGGTTTTCTTGCAGCAGGTTGGCTGCTCAAGTAAATCTGCTGTCAGTAAGTCACACACTGGAGGACTCCTTGCCTTGGCAGGCTACACCACCATTACATAAGTCCACATAGTCTGGCGTGAACACCAAACCAGACAAAGCTATGAAGAAATCAGGTTGTAATGTTGCTTCAGCATTAGTGACACAGCAACACTTCCCAGTGTTCTGCATATTCTCAAGCAATAGATAGCCAAAGTGCCCTCCTGGATATTTAACATATTCCCACTTCCTGCCAAACCGACCCTCATCTGTAGGAGCCTTTCACCTCACTACTGAAATCCAGTCTCGATTCCCACCCATGGATGACATTTTTGTAGCTTTCTCTCTATTCTGGCTCCTTTGCACACTGTATTCACTCGCAACCATTTCAGGATTAATTGACTTTCACTGAAGAAGCCTGTTAAATCTAAAAGCTTTTGACCTCCAACCGGGTCTCCAATAAGTGAATTTGATGATTCATTTTGAGCATCATTATGATATTTCAGTGGAACTTAATGCTGAAATTTTAGATATTCTTTTCTTTAGCTAATTATATTTCTGCTAACTCAGTTCACAGTACAGTAAGGACTGGGGTTTATGCATATGAACTGATGTATTTAAGAGATTTACTGAAATGAGTGACTGACAATTTGTGGATAATTACCTGCTATTAGTTAATTTTGGATTTTATAATGAGCAAACTGTAACTTACAGGGTATTACTTCCCTGCTGCTTGAAATATTGTGCAATATGTGGGAACAAAGGATTTAATTTAAAGAGAGCCATATCTTTCAAACACCAGAACTAAATTACATTTTTTTCCCCTCAAGGCTTCTGGGTTTTAAAAAACAAGTGATACACAAAACACGGATCTATGCATTCTGCAGAGATTTTCTCTCTAAAGATTAGTAAGGAAGTATTAAGAACAAACCAAGATATCACTAGGCCAAAACTAGTATAAAATCTCTGAATTAAAATCTAACTATAGCCAGGTCTAGGTCACAAAGAATTTGGATCAATAAATCAAATAGGTTAATGGTAGTGTCTTAAATAATCAAATTCTGAATTCACCGAATGAATGCATCAGCTAATCAAATCAAATCACAAAGTTAACACACACAGAATTGCTTTTCATCAATCCTCTACCAGGAGATTGAAAGTGATGGCTGTTTTCCTTTCATCTGAAGCTGCACCTTGGTTCTGATCTAGCACGGTGGTCATGGTGCAGCTGCTGTGGAACACGACGTTCCAGGGTGAATTTAAACCCTTAAACAAGTTTTGAGAGAGAGCAGCAAGCTTCTTTCTTGTATCACATTGTTGTTACACAAACTCTTACTCCGCTAGACTTACTTCTGATGTTGTATACAAAACCTTGAACTTTTAATGAAAGTCACAATTGAAACAGGCCATTAGCTCACGTTACTAGCTCTGAATAACAATTCTTCACCTCCTTATTGGTTTCCAAAAAGTCCTATCCAGTTCTCATTTACATGCAGGGAACTATTAACAGCATTGTTTCCCACCACTTCAACCATGCTGACGCTCCACATATTTCTGTAGGGTAATGAACAAGGAAGTTTCTGTCCTTCAAGGTTAAAGAAAGAGAGAATGAGACTTCAGTTTAGATAGCTTTTCTTTGCCATCTTGAAAGCTTTGATGCAGATGACTGAAGTTACTGGTACCAAACAGTGCAGTAGCTTATGAGGAAAACAAAAACTAGAAGTAAAATGAGATTACTCTTCTCTGAATGGAGAACTGTTCAAATGACGTGGTGCTTCTAGAGGCTCCCTGTGTACACACTGGGCAGAGAACAGTACCTTTGAAAAGCAGTTCATTGCATGTCTGTCAGCTGTGGGTTAGTGACAGAACTGAATCCTCTCTGGACAGGCTAGGTGGGATGAATCTCAGTGTTTTGACTGAACTGTTACACTTATATAGCCAAGGACAAGTGTCTTAAATTCCTAGCCATCAAAAGTGAACTGGAGATATTTTTCTGCTGATACAAGTGGTGAATCACAAGAAAGAGCCTCTCTCCCTAAAAAGCATACCTTTTCTTTGAAGAATCATAATAAATAAAAATTATCAGGACTGGGATGGACTTCTACTTGCTCAGGGATTTAGGAACTTTGTTATACCAAATCCAGGGACAGTTAAGTGACTTCTGCATCCTAGAAATAGCTGGTATCATCTAATTCTCTTGTAAGATGTCTGCTTTTGGCTACCTTAGCTGGAATTTTAAAACACACCTAAAACAAACAAAACCACAGTACTTTGGCACTTGCCTGTCAAAGCTTGGCCTGTCACCCCGCAGAGAACACCAGTGACGCTGTCAAAAGAGCCCACAGTGCCATGAATGTGACAAAAGCGTTATTCAGCTGGGGTGAACAGAAAACTCCGTCAAGGATGCTGCTTTTCTTCTTTCTTTGGAGTAAGAGTTGAACAGTACAGACAGTATGAACTTGATTTAAAAGGATCCCAGGATGTTCATAGCTGTAAATCATAGCTGAACCATTGCTTCCCATTCCTCACCCAAATTCATACAGCCTACTAGCAGCTCTGAAAAGAAATAAAACAACCCTCCCAAAACCTCATGTGCATGTTCACACGCCTCTTAACCACCACCCTATCACTGCACCTGAGAAAATAAGGAAAGTAGAGAAAGCCTCATCTGAATTAAGAGAGAATAAATTTTGCTCTCAGCTTTTTCAGTGTGTCATTTAATTTATGTAAATTAAAGTTTATCCAGATGCATTTGGATAGGAATTATTCCAGTTCAGTTGCAAATAAAATGAAATAACAGTTAATAAAAGGAAACCTTTCCTGAAACCTTTCCTGTTTCTTTCAAGAAGACTAACACCCGCCATGGACTAACACTGCTAGGAATTTAATGTAGCTTCCTGAATTGGCTACATATTCTTAACCTTTATATTTACTTGTAATGTCAACAGAACTGACACTGACAAAATTTAGAAGTTTCTGTCTTTTTCTCAGTAGTAAGTAAGATACGAGATTTCTGATTGCATGCTATATTATGTTTTCACATAATCATTTGTATACTGTCATTAAATATTCAGCACCTTTATAGTGCTACGCACAGCACATTTTTATGCTTGGAAGTATGGCCAGTTACATAAAATACTCTCTTAAATGCCTGCATTAGATCATTTTGGTTTCTTATGCTGCCATTTACTCCAGAAATGGGTACTGCTGGAAATAGCCTTCTTTCCAAGTCTCCTATTTAAACTTGTTCCCATCATTCAGTCCAGATTTATTTCGTGGGGGAGAGGCAGGCCTAAGGGTTGGGAAGGACAGGATGTGGCACTCCTCATTACATGATGCTCCTGGAGCTAGACATTAGCCTAATCAAACCCAAACTTCGAATTCATGTTAACCCTTCCGTTATGTAATAGCTCGTCTGTTTTAAAGCATGCTTCTAAGACAACCTATGATCCCTATTCTCAGCAAGTACTTTGGCAACATTATGTTTGTTTTCTGAAATGTAGATGCTGTTACAGTATCTGTAACACGGGCTTTGAGTGTTTAGTGATTTCTACCCATAAACAAACACATATCACTTGGTCTCTAAAGTTTTTTTTCCTCCGTCTGGTCACAATTCTATTTTGCTATTGTCAGTGTTTAAAGAATCTATCCTCATGAAGAAGTCAGCAGTTAATACTCTGTGTTCCCTTCAATGCTTTCCATTAATTTCAAAATTATCCCAATTCCACAGGTTTTGTGAAAAATAATAAAAAACCTTGCTTCATTTATTGTTTCATCGGGCACATCAAAGACCTGTTATGTTATCAGAACTTCTTTTAATATCATTTTGATTATGGTAACCTAAAAATGAATATGCTTAGATGTTAACATGCTCTGTATTGTTGTCTTTTCCATTTACAGCCTTACTGCTTATTCACCTGCTTCCATGCAAACTGTGTATTTTTGCAATATTTCTGTCACAAAGCAGATTCTGTCTAACCACTCCTGGCCACTTCTAAGCTTTTTTGGTGGCATGTTGCAGCACAGAATTCAACATTCATCCTCTTCCCATCAGACAAGAATTAGCATTTATTTCTGTGTTGCACAGCCTGTTGTGATCAGACACCTGGTGTTTTGATGCACCTTAGTGACTGACACAATTCTAAAATCTGTGTGATCACATATATAACAGCTGTAAGTGCTACCTGACAAATCTAGTAATATTTTTTCTTAACCCTTCACCCTTTTCTTTGCTGATGTATGCACAAAACCTCCTTGACTGATTTTAGGAAGTCATGGTTGGTGCTTTTAGTCTCATATGACAGTGATATATATCAGATAACTACAAGGATATAGATGAGCAATAAAATAACCACAGTACAGAAATAAAAGAAGTGAATACATGTTCTCTAGCAGAGAAGAGAAAGAGAATCCGAGGTCATTCA
This sequence comes from Cnemophilus loriae, assembly GCA_013397755.1. Lineage (NCBI taxonomy): Eukaryota > Metazoa > Chordata > Aves > Passeriformes > Corvidae > Cnemophilus > Cnemophilus loriae. The sequence goes on along the minus strand of VZTF01008194.1, from coordinate 921,697 downwards.
ACAAGGTTAGAAGTATCAAATTATTAACAGATATCCAGTGAACCAGCAACTGGTGTATCTGTCTCTGTAATTAGCTCCTAGGTACACACCTTTCCAGCACCCTTCAGATATTAGGGAAGCCGCTGTGAGATTATAAACCTGCATAGGAAGGAAAGGCTCTGTTAGAGCTGAGATGAATCAGTGACACTCTACATAACATCACTTGTGCCTCAGATTTGGGAGATTTGAATGCACTTGTCTTAGCATGAGGTAGCACAAGAGGGAGTAAAGACATGAATATTTACTAGATAGAAATCATAAAATTCTCAATAATGATGCTGAAAAGGCACATTGTTCCACTAACAGAAGATTCTGTATTTATGAGGGGCCAAAAACTCACAGTATGTAAATACCATATAAGAATGTAAAAGCACTACCTCCTCAGGCATGAACAGTTCAAAAATCCAGAGCTTGAACTCAAAAGTTCTTAAACTGGCTGGTGGTGCCTCTGCCATAACACTCATTTTAGAAAGTCTCAAAGTGCTGAAAGTATCTCAGTATGCAAAAAAAGGGAACATTTGCCTGACATTTAAAAGAGAGTAAAAGTGGAGCCAAATGATATGCTGGATCCTGATCACAGTCTTGAAGAAAATAATGGGAATATTGTATTATGTTTGACTAATTAACAATAGAAATACAGATAAAAAAACAATGTTTTATGGAATAAAAATTTGTTTTAAACCCACCTTAATTCTTGGAGACTATAATGGCTTTGCCCACATGAACATTTCCTACAGATCCTAAATTCTTTGTGGTCTTCCCATACCTTAAACCTGCAACAAACCCACCAATTTAAAACCACGCCTGCAGCTAGTGATTTTACAGACATGCTCCACCAGCTTTCCAAAACACGGAAAAAAAATTACTTCTGAGATCTTTTGAGGTAAACCTATATGAAAACACATTCTTGATTACTTCATGATTTTTCTTTTTAATGGCATGTATTAGTTCACTTGTTAGTATTGCATTCTTTATGATGCATTGTCTGGTACAGATATTAAAGAACATGCTAGGTCTCCAGGGAAAAGACCAAGAAGTGTTAAGGCAGCAATCTCCTGCCTTCCACAGTGATATTCAGACGCTTTTCATGTAATAGAAACAAATAATTAACTGATATCCATTGACAGGGACCTTCCAGCTCTGTTCATTGACAGCAGGTTTCAGATGCAAAAAAAATTAGCATTTTCTGTTTCCTATTTTTTAAGGGGAATTCTTTGTCATCATGTCTGAAACAATTTGATCTGACCACTGACATTTATGTACTCTTGTTTGCACTCTGTGCCAGACACAGGTTACTAATAGGTGTGCAATTGATTCTAATACCAGGGTAATGTAGCTCATATAAACTTATAAAACACCTAATTTCCTTCTAGTGCCCAATATATTTTTCCCAGTCACTTGATTCATCCTACCTTTCCCTTACAACACAAGTATTTCAACTTCTAGCTTAGCTTTCCAGTTAACGTATCAGATTTATGCAGCTGTATAAGAGCTTGTAGTCTTGTGGTTTTCATTTGTCAGAAAGCACCATATCTCCCAAATTATATTTTTATACGAGACTATGAATACAGGATTTTTTTGCTGAACTTCATCTAGCAGTATGCCTACCACCAGTACCCTGGCAGCAGCTATATGGAACAGCACGGAAGATTCCATCCTCTATAATTTCTCTGCAATACCGCCAGGAAAATAAGGAAGCGCTGCCACAAGCCTCCTCTCAGTATTTGCCAAATTCCTTTCCAGGAGGAGAGATTCCAATTGCTCCATGCCAAAATTTAGTTTTCATAGGCATAAGCTGTTAAAAGGTAGGATGCACAAGAATACTGTTAGAAGATTAAACTATGTCTTACCATAAATTGTCCAGCAAATATATAAGAGTAGAATTTATAAATTCAGGTTCCTAGTACTTGGTTGTTAGCTCTAAGCTAGTTCACAGAGGAGACTAGCATAAACTACTCACTTCTGAATGGCTCAAGTTGGCCCAAAGACATCTACTGTCAGTGCCATGCAGTGAATCAATTTGTCATGCATTCACTGTGTACCTCTTAACATGTGTTAAGAACCTCTGACACGACAGTAAAAGACTGATGTCTGAAACAGACCTTCAGTGGCTAAACTAAGCTGCAGAAAAGTACAAGACTAAAAACGGAATCTTCTGTCAATATCCCTCTCATTCTTCACAATCAAGACCCCAGACTGAATTCCCCAGCACGTTACCAACACCCTGTGTTACCTGGGGTTTCTTCTGTTAGTGCCCAGACTACCACCTGTAAGAAGAGGGCAGAAGAAATTTTAATCCTGCTCATTCTTTGATGTCTCCTGTAAGTTCTTTAGGGTCACATCCTATTCTTTTACTCCTCGCATTCTCCTCCCCCACAAAAAAGTCAGTACATCAAAAAGGGAGAGGATGTTTGTATTATGCTGTGAAGAACTTCAGTATCAATGAGTAACTTTGAATAATAATCCTGAAGATAAAAGATACAGATGAAGGACCAGACCCTGTCCAGCAGTCACACGGCATAAAAAGCATGGTTTACAATAAAATGGATCTCTAGGGAGTAATCCGAAGTCAAAAAAAGATTTCTACATGCAGCCCAGGGAAATGCAGAGTTTTATCAGCGCTGGCACAGTCCCCAGCAAAGGAATTAGCAAATGTGGAAGAAAAAGAGCTCACATAATGTCCACTCAACTGTGACTAGGCTAACTGCGGTGAAAAGTGTTTCCACTTAATCTGCACTGACCCCCAACCACCTAATGCCTAGGACATTCCTGCTTATTGAACAGAGATAAGTGGACAGAAATTGTGTCAAGGAGGAGACAAACTAGTATCACGAAACCCAGTCATGACAGTTAACAAAGAGACATAAAGAAGCAAGTGTTAAGCACATATGCATAAGCTGAAAATCAGAATAGAGTCAGAATAAAGACTCCCTACATCAGATGCCTACTGATTTCTGAAGGAACACTGCAAGGTATGTTATGGCTAAACCAAAACATGTGAATTGAGAAGAGGGATGTAAAGAAATGATGAAAGAAGAGAGATAGGAGCTGTTTGAAGTTTAATAAGAATTACTAATTTTCCTATTTTATTTGTACATAAAAGCATGTATTTAATTAGAGATGCAAATGAAAGAATGTGAGACATGCAAATAATATTCTTGTCAAACAAGAGGACAGTTCACAATTTTTTAAATCCCAACCCAACACTTGGCAAAGTAAGAATGGATATTTATTACTTTTAATGACAGAAATTATCTTAACACCATGGCCTGCTACTTCAGCCACTCTCCAGAAGTGGACATGTTTACATGAATTATAATTAAGAAACTGGAGGAATATTTTGCACAGTCTAGCACAACTGACTAAAAAAGCACCATAGATAAATTACAGACCATGTCACATTAGTCTTCGGTGCCACAGATTGAACTGCAAGGGAGAATTAGAAAAAGATACTTGAAAGGCAACAAATAACTGAAAACACCAGAAAGCAATGACCATAAGGCAGAAAGAGATATGAGGATGAACTGCTAGTTGGCAGTTTTGTATTATCACAATATACACTTTCAGAAGTAGAGAGCAGAAATCAGTGCACCCAAAGTATTTAGACAGCTTCACATGGTCATGGTGTGCTACAGCCCAGAGAGAAAAAAGATGAGTTGAGCAGAGTGTAAAAAAGGGAAGTGCCAGGGTACACGAGCTGCCCGAGGCCACACTGCCGTGGCCTTGGACACAAGCGCACGGAATGCAGAGGAGCAGGTCTGTGCACAGCTACCGAAAGCAGTGGCAAGAGGCAGCAGCTACAGGAGCACCAATACAAGGTAACCTCAGACTCAGCAGGGCAGGCAAAGCTGGAGGCAACGACAGTGCTGGGGCAGGCAGCCACCAGTTCCAGTCTAAGGAGGTCAAAAATTAAGAAGGTACAGGAAAGGTCTCAGACAGATGGAAGAATATGTCAAGAAAGGACATCAGAGACCAGGAAGGCTCTCCTCAACAGCAACAGGACTGGAAGTACAAAGCTGGTTCAGATGTCCTTTGTCAATGAGAGGCCTGACAGGCCACAGTGTCATGGCTAGAATGCCACTTTCTAGGGTGTAGTACAGATGAGGCTGGTGAAACCTCTGTTGGAAAGAAAAACTGTGAACTAGAAGGAAGCTGGAGAAAAAAGGTAAGGCTTGAAGTGGTCATCAGGAAATCAATCTGTGCAGACAGGGCTGGGATGCTAACTTGAATCTCAGCACCAATATAAAGAGTCTTCTTAATAGTTAGACAGTTTAATAAGCATGGAGTCTTTATGGTATGCTGAACATTGAAAAGAGTGATGGTTTCATTGTCCACTGCTTCAGAGTAGCATGAGAGCCAAGCTGCCTGAGGAAGGCGAGTCTGGGCAGTCTCCTAAGATCTGTGCAGTTCTCTTATGGGAAGGATTAGGGCTAAGCTCATTCACACCGTTCAAAGCATTTACCACCTGAAAGATGACTCTCCAGTATGAATATCTTCACTCACAGCCAGTACAATGAAAGAGGTGCAGAATCTTTTTTCAAACTGCAATTGGAATTACTGTTGTGAGCAATGAACTTTGTGTAACAGAATTCGAGTGGGTGGGACAGCCCTGGAATTCAGAACTTCCTGAAAGGACTAAAAGTCAGGGATCACTTAGACTACCTTATGGCTTTTTGGCAAATTGATTCTTGATTTTCAAAGACACTTCTATCTTTTGTGCCAAGATCTGAACTTTATTTTTTGATCCAAAAAAATCACCCTTGTGTTGAAAAAATACAACACAGTTTTCGCTCATGGCCTAAAACAACATAACCAACATGTATTAATTCTACCAGTCTGTTTTTGGTAGGAAACTGACTTTGCAAACAGAAAAGTAATCACCTGCATTTCAGTTTTATCATTTTATTTTCCCCACTAGTAAAGAAATGTAGAATGCAGTGGGGATGATAAGTCAGATGCTCCCACTGCTCTCAGAACACATAAAACAGAAGACTGACAGTTATGCTGTAAAGAATGACTAGGACTAAAAGGATCCTTGCTTATCTTTACATTTCCTTTTATTTTATTTTTGGCTTCCAAGAGAGCACAGTGTGGGTTAGAGAGGAGATCTTCGGGCTACAATACTACACTTCCCAGCTAGAAAGCAGCTGCGCGGGAGTATTTCCTATGAAGGCTTTTATTTTACTTCTGACACGAAGTCCTTGAATATAATAAGCTCTTCCTTTCCTTTAAAGTACTCCTTCGGAATGAGTGCCAAAATAGACATTCCCACCTTCACCATTTCCATCTTGCCAAGGAAGAGGGCTTCAGACTACTGTCTCTCATTACTGCAAGGGTGAGCTTAAGCATTTGACAAATTTATGAACTACTAAATAGGCTGGCACAGTCAACACTATTGTGGCTATTCTGATACTTTTTACACCCGTGAACTGCTTTGAAAATATCCTCCAGTTCTTGCATTCAGATGGCTTCATGGAAGGGAATGAGTAGTAGAAAATCCAAATGGCTGATAGGTCATAGACCACACCAGCACTGATCTGATCCGTTTTAAGACAATGAGGCCTCTCTTATTCATTCCTTTCAGAGATGTTGCAGTCTGTCTTAAGCTCCTTGATGAAGATGAGAATGTCACAAAAAAGCACCACCGCAGCAAGAAATCAGTGCAAGAATATCAAAACAAGAGAAACCAGAATATGTGTCTGCGAAGAAACAAAGATTCTTGGAAAAATTTCTGACTTCCTTTCAGGCCATGGGTAATTTGATTAAACGTTAATGAAAAAAGTAGTGCCTGAAAGAAAATGACTGGGGACAGTCCTGAGCTATTGAATTTACAGGCAGTAAGGACACATAATTGGATGCATTTCTGGATATATCTAGAAAGTGCTTATTTGCATGAGAAACAAGTACATAAAAACCACTGAATACAAACAGAACATAAATATTGAATTCTCTGGATATCTCATATCAAGCTTTTAGGTTTGTAGAGGAGAAAATAGAAGTAGCTTCTATTAGAGTGAATTCATGAGATACTGTGGCTGCTGGAGGCCAGACCTGTTTCACCATCACTTACCTTCTGATGTACTAAGATCTCTTGGAATCATGAGAAGAGCACTCACTCTCTGGAGGTGATAGGAGGGGAAATAGTAGGAGATCATCAGCTCTTTTCAGCTTTAACCAGGCCTTTATCAGAAAATTATGAAAGATACTACATATTCCAGAAGGGTGTCCCTAAAAATCAATGTCTGACTACCGCTGCCCTGGGGCTACAGTTTCTTCACTGGCAAAGAGTCAGTCCAGACCTGTCCACATAAGGGAGAAAAAAAATGAGATTTCTGTTCTTCAGTCCTCAAATGAACAACCTAAGAACAGCAGATAGCCTTAGTTCTTTGCTCCCAGGACGCCAGCCTGCACAAGGAAAACAAACAACATGAGGTCAAAAGTTTGTGCCGTTTTCTTCTCTGTTCATCCTCATTAAAAGTCTGAATCACAAGTCCTAAAGCTAATGTGTCCCCAGTGCAGTATATCAACATGGAATCCTTTATAAAAAGACTTAAGTCCTTTATTCACAGTGGCATTTAGTTTATAACAGTTAACACAGAAGCTGCCTGAAAGGCTCTTCAATTACACAAAATTCCTACATTTCCAGTGCACACTCCTCTGATACCCAGAAAGGCACTACCAGACCAAGGATGGATTTCTTGACTTTTCATTCCCACCAAATGCAGCACACCTGTCAGTTTCTGTACATTTAGACCATGTGTGGACTATTCATCTAGCATATCATTTTACCCTTTCAGTTCTGAACAGCCTGAAATTGTAGCTGTAATTAGCAAATTATCATCTATGAGAAAACACCAAATACCTATTTGAGTAGTACTGGTTTTTTATTGTGTATTTGTCAAGAGTTTTCATTGCCCTCTTGGTATTCGACTAGATATCATCCCAACAGAGGAGAGAGTGTTCAACAGAACTTCTTCCAGACCTCTCACAGAATCACACATCTCAAAATATCCTTTCTGTACCAGCTTCCCCTGAAAAAGCCTCAACACCTCTGGGTCAGGAAGTTGCAAATGACACTGTAAATACCAGAAGCATCCCAAGAACTTCCAGGAATCCCATGTCACCACAACAGCCAGCTACCTGGTCAATAAAAGCTACTCTTCTTTGCAAGCAGAGTATGAATGTCACTTTGTTTGCAGTAATGAGAAGGTGTGACGGAGCACAACATGTGCACTCTGAGGGAACTGCACAGTCAGTAGTAGATAGTACATTCTTTTGGAAGCATGTGTTGAAGCATCTCACTACAAGTAAGACATTGAGGTGCTGGAGGATGTGCAGAGAAGGGCAATGGAGCTGGTGAAGGCTCTGGAGCACAAGTCTCACAAGGAGAGGCTGAGGGAGCTGGGGTTTTAGCCTGGAGGAGGCTGAGGGGAGACCTTGTCTCTGTCTACAACTACCCGAAAGGAGATTCTAGTCAGGTGGGGTTTGGCCTCTTCTGACAGACAACAAGTGACAGGACAAGAAAAAAATGTCCTCAAGTTTTGCCAGGGGAGGTTTAGATTGGACATCAGAAAAAGTTTCTTCTCTGAAAGCGTGGTCAGGCACTGGAACAGGCTACCAAGAAAGTAGTGGAATCACCATCCCTGGAAGTGTCCAAAAGATGTGTAGATTTGGCACCTGGGGACATGGTTTGGTGATGGACTCAGCAGTGCTGGATTAACAGCTCGACTCAAAAGTATTTCCCAACCTAAATAATTCTGTGATTCTATTTGCATTGCCTTCTGTTGCAAATAAGTGGTTTGTGCTGTTTAAAGAATGAGAGTCAAAAGTTTTGGCAAAAAACAAGTTTTCATATGAATTTGTAACTTTAACAGAGTTCAGTGGCAAGTTTCACTCTATTACTTACCAAATGAATGAAACATAAAAAGGGAAATTAAATCAGAATCAAAGGATATAAACACAAAAGATAAGGGTGCAGAAGGGTTTAGCAGCACTTAATCATTAACTGATTTAACAATTATAAAGCAATCCATCCAATAGGACTTACTATAATTATAACAGTGACTTCACTGTAGATTTACATTAACAATGCTCATACATAGTCGAGTCACACACATGCACACAGGCAAAGAAATGTTTACATCTATACCGATGTGTGTTCCTCCACACAGGAAGTAACTTCATCTTGTGTTAAAAAAACAGTGCCACTACTCTGCCATGCTGTCACAACCACATCTGAAGCATCCAAGCTAGAATCTGTTACTGTATCCTCTTATATCTCAATATTTTTGGATTGCTGGGTAGAAGTAGTTTCTGTTGGGACACTGAATATCTACTTCACTGTCTTCTACACTCAGAGCCTTCTCAGAGAAGAGTAGCTTTTGAAGTTACTCTCAAGGATGATGGGAAGCCAGCTTCATTCCCAGGACACTACTAAGGCAGGCTTCATTGGTACAACCTCGTGAAGGAGCAGGCTGCAGCATGCAGGGCACGTGGAGGCCTGCACTTGGCTTTGAAGACACAGCAGTGTCCATGACTATCTGGACATCAACATGTTGAGGGCACACAGTGAAATGCCCAGACTTGCGTGTCTGAAGAATGTGTGGTTAGCGTGCCAGTGAAGGTGGACAAACACCTACACCTCCTATAACCTCCCCAGCACAGCCTTGCCGCTCTAAAGTCAAACACTTTTCAAACATCTTCCTCACAGCCTCAGCTAGAAATTGTTGCCAGCTTCCAAGGTAGGGACCATAGCTTTGCCAGCAAGTACTCCAGAAGCATGTGGAGTCTGCCAGTGCCAGCTGAGATTCCCAAATGGGCTTCCTAACAGCTGAGCCTCTCAATGCCAGCTGGATTCCAGAAGAGGAAAGCAGTCAAAGGAACACTCAGAGGAGGCTAAGAAGGTGGAATGTGAAACTGAGCACAAGTTTAAGCAGTGTATTAAACAGTTTGACAGCCAAGATTTCAACTGTCTTCCTTGCATCATGGCTAGAATCCTCTGCTCCTGTAATTAGTGCCTGACTCCAGAGCACGCATAGCCAGCGAAATGTGTGCTTTATTCTTTACATACACTTACTGCTTCCTCTTTATGCATCTGTGAATCTGGGCTTCGAAAGTAAAGGCATAGAATCATGAGGTGATTGTTTTGCATTCTTTTAAAGCTCATGCCAGGTGCAAGTAAGAAAAGCAGAGAAACAAGCTGTGTACTTCTTACAAGACCTAAAGATGCCAGTGCATCCTTCACTGAGCTCACCATGCCAGTTACTCCTATCCACTGCTTGTAAGAGTTCCCAAGACACACGCAAAAGAACAAGATGGGCAGCAGGGCTGATAAAGTGCAGGGAACTTGGAATGGCTTTGCACAGCACAGAAAATAGCCAGAAAGGTTCCAAAATGCATAAAACCGAATTTGACTTCGGAAAACTGATAATGTTCAGAACATAGCTCTGTCAAAATGATGAGGCAGAGTGAGAGAGAGAAGCTGATTAGTGTATTTTAGTAGCATTCACAAGATGCATTTCCTTCAAATAGCACAAGCATTTGATTGCACCTAGAAAACAAACACCAGCAATTACAGACATCTTCTCCCTTCTCTTTCTTTCTGAGATGAAACTATACTCTGAAAACTGACTCAGTGTCACAAAGGACGGAGCTGGCATGAAGAATATCAATCAGGTCACCAGAGAAAAAAGAGGGAATTTTAGATCTATTCATCAGTGGTCTGCCTTCTCAGGAGTAGATAAGGATACTCTATGGAAAAGTAGTACAAATGTACACCTTTAAGGAAAACACTTTTTTGCCCTTTACCAGTGGAAAAGCCAATGCTGTTAGAAAACTTAATTGGTAACTCAGCATTAAACATGAAAGAATAATTTTTTTTTCAAAGCAAATTTCCATTGAAATTGAGTTATAGATTCTCCTTAATTATGTTTTATTTTAAAAAGGAAAAAAAAAAATCTGTAATTCTGTGCACTGGATCTATTTGAAGGAACTAGAACATATACTGTTTTACATCTCACCACATCTGAATAAGGGAGATAAAATAGGTAAAATAGGGCAAGGATTAAGGAGACCAAGGCTAAGGAGTCTTCCCCAAATAATAGGGAAAACTTGTGGCTGAAAACCAGCCCTCAGAAACGTGACTCTCCTTACCATATTGTAAGAAAGGTAGGTGAAGAGAGCTGGAAGGCTGCGTTGCCTAACTTAAATACACGTTAAAAGAAAAAATTGATTTATTTTGTACCTTTAATTTTAGTAGTACATTAGGTTGATTGAAAGAATGACAAATGTCTCCAGTGCTGCCAGTGCTTATAATTCTACTCTGAATTCAGTTCTCTACAGTGTTTTTCTTAAACATGCAGTTTCTGGAGCCATGCAATGACATGAAAATTACAGCAACAAAAATGACTTAATAGTTACCCAGGATAGCAAACACAAACTGGAAAGACTCAGAAACCAGATGGCTCATAAATATGTTTAATTTGATGATTTTTAACCCTATCTATGAAACCTGAGCTTGGAGAATTTAAAAAACAGAAAAATGGTGCTTGCTGTAATTTTTCCCTTTGCCAATCTCAGAAATACTATGCAAAGGTCCTTTGACCAGCTTTATTTCTTATCCCTTCATGTATTTGCGCCACAAAGAATGAAAGGACATGCTGAAAAATACTCTTGTATGTAGCTGATATTTCTTCAAAAGCTCATGGGAACACTTCTGAGTATGCTAGAGAGCATGAAACATTTTGTGCATAAAATTTAAGACTGGGCTCAAAACTTTTTTACTGTCTTCCTTTAAGATGATAAATGTAAACCCCCACTCTCCACCTTCAGAACAGATTCAGTCCTATCTGTAAATGTTAAAGAGCACCTCCTCTTAACAACACTCTATACACAGTATGGGTCAAAACTGAAAACAGACTATTTTATCTGAAGGGCTAAAGGGGATGCTTGAACACCACACAACATCATGGTGTATCTCTTATTCCTCAGTGCCATAGCATCAATGATAGGTTTCAAACTATCAGCCCAAATTTTTCCTCTAAAACTGTTACAAGTTTTGTTAACTGGATGCAAAAAACCTAACATGTTCCAAAAATAAGAAACTGTCAAAACCAGAACTAAATGATAGCTAAACCAAATATTTTTCTAGTTAGTAAGACAGGATTGTAGGTATTTTCACAGTGGTACAAATTCATGAGGCAGCTGCCAGCTCACTGACACCAAGCTGACAAGGCTGGCATTGAGCACTTGCTTACTTGCAGAGATTGGAAAGCAGGCATCCCTAAGCTAGATCAGGGTGTATTCACATAGTCTGCATTCAGGTCACTAATCCTACAGGTGAGAAATAAAACAACTATGTCCTGTCCACAATTTAGCAAGTGAAAAATGAAAATAGCTTTTGGAAGGGAAGCTAAATACTTGTGTCTCATCAGACCAATCTAGCACAGTCCTAGACGAGGTGAAAAGAGCTAGATCTGCATACATCTCCCAGTTTTCTAGCCATCTGAATAGCTAGAACACAAACCCTTTTAACACAGCTAAATAAAACCCAGCTTGGTTTACTCGCCTTGTTTTGCTTATAATTAATTCACAAGTTTATTTTTTGCAAATTTTACTGACTTTCGTCTCTAGGACTGCAACAGACTGACAAACACAATGTCAAACTCTGGGAAAGTTTAGACTCTTCTAAGAATCTGATAGATCTTGAAGGGCCAGGAGGCATGTGGGACTTCAGGAAAGTTGAAAAAAATGAGTGATAGTGATGACTATGCTATCAGGGCTTATAAGATTCATAAAGTCCAGTGTCTCACTAAGCTCTAGGCTGAACTGTTTGCCTGCATGGAGTTAAAGAAAGCTTCCTTCAGAGGTTTTAAATACTATTTGGGTTCCTGCGGTGACTATAAACACAGAAAATGCTCCTGTTGTGAACTACATACTTTAAAAGTGTTACTCATGTAAAGAGATCTGAACTCCAGCAGAGTACACATCAAAAGGCCACAGAGAAAACTCTAAAAACATGTTAAAAACCATGGAAATTTTAAGCAGTCATGTTTTTCTATGATTCTATTTGCTGAAGTCAAAGTAATAAATAGGTCTTTAATCACTCAGAGCTCAGTCGGAAAAAAAATATAAACAGCAAATTCTTGGAAAATTTAAACTGCAGTTAAATACAACAGAAACAGAAAATTAAAAAAAAAAAATCAAGACATCCAAGGTATTAAAAGTGTCTGAGCATAATCATCCATGCTCCTTACATTGTCTAAAATATTAGTCAAGGCACACGGGTCTGCAAAACCACCAAATGAATTATCCAGTGAAGCAAAGCCATTGCTCAGTTCTGTTCCAGAGTGAATTCAGCTTTGCCTGAGGTTGCTTGAGTTCAGGCTGACAGCTGCTAACCCTTCTCTTGGTAATCCAAAACCACACTGGCTGGGCTCCTCGTCTCCATTGGAAAAGAATCCCTCCATCCTGCTTCGCTGCCCAGCCTTGGCTACCTCCTATCGTCTCTCTGTGTATCCCCACAGTTTCCTCCTGCCTCCCCAAGGCCATGAAAGCAGAGCAGATGTTGTAAGGCAGAGCTACAAGGGGAAAGCACATGGGCAGAGCTCATCCCTGGCATGTAGAAAAAGGTCTTGGTAAAGGCTGCAGAGCCACTCAAACCAGCCCTGCGTCACTGCATGGAAGAACGGGCTTCCAACAGCACCTCTGATGTAAAAATTGTGATTCCAGGGAACTGGGACTCCGAACCAGCAACCTGTCTGGTTCCGTTCTCATTCAAGTTCCAACACGATGGTCAGCTCTGCTTCAAGGCGGGAAAAAACCTCCAGTTTGGGTTTCTATTGGCTCCTGAATAGCACAAAAACTCTTCACCAGAACTACGTAGGAATAGATACTTCTCACCTCCTGTACTTAATTCTGTGCAACAGAACACCATCACATCCTTCCATGTCACTTACTACTACCACTCTCAGTTACTTTATCATTCCTGTATTTTTAATATATAAATATGTATCACCATAAACACAGACACAGAGGAGAGGTGTGGATGCTCTAACTCCAGAAAGTTTGGCTGTTTATGCCCTCAAACACATGCTGTGCTACAAACTGGGAAAAAAAAAAAAAACAACAACCTAACTGAGCAACAGAAATACATGAATAAATGCATCATTCTTGGCTGATAAGCCAAAGCTTATGGGATTTCAGATACCAATTAGCTGAAAATCTGTGATGTCTTATTAAAAGACACGGTTCTTCCATTAAACAGGGCAAAAGTTCATTTGAGTTGCAAGGATAAATCTGTGCTTTTTGAAGAGACTTCAGCTTTTAATTCTATAATTCTATATTATAATTCTACATTTCACTCTCATTCTTGACTAACTCTGATGAGGCTGCCATACAATAGGGTTTTAAACTCAATCAGTGCCAATGTCAGGGAGGTTTATACCTTCACAGAAAATTGACTAGTTCAGTTGGAAGGGACCTACAACAATCATATAGCCCAAATACCTAAAATAAATATAAAGCCAGCTAGAAATCTTAAGAAGTTTTTCACCAACAAGTGGAGAACTGTGTAAAGTTTCATGTTTTTACAGCCAGCTTTGTGTTAAGGAGAACATATAGAAAACCAACCTGAAATTCTCCTAAAACGATAACATTTGGCCCGTGGGTGAACATCTCCTAAATATTCAGAGCTCTTTATTTACTCAGTACATATGGCAGAGGTGCTTTTTCTAGGTGAGGAAGACTGGAATGTCACCCCTGTTTCCTTTTACGCCATTTCCCTCTGGTTCCATTTCTCCTCATGGGTCCAGGTGTGCTGTTATGACAGAACTGGGAGAAGCCACAACGTGGAGGTACACTACCTTGAGGAAAGCTCTTAGGAGCAGCACACTTCAGGGGAGCAAAATGCTTCAGTGACACCCTGCCACTTGCCTGGAAGCTGTAATCTTTTAAGCACTGCAGAGGCCTGGAGGGGTCCTGACACTGCATTTGCTTAATTGTAAAGGTTCCACACCTTGACTTCCCACTTGTGCATCCAGCACAAAAAGGCAGGAGCCTGACACCCCCCAGGCACAGGCCCTCCATAACCTAGTGGTGCTGGAGGAGTCACAAACTGAAACAAAGGCACTACACGTTCCTCCTGCAACACGTAGCACATTAACATGATTTGTCACCACTCATAAGGGAGCTGCTCTCTCTGGGCACTCAGAGCACACCTGTCAGCTACAAGTCACCTCTCGCCAAACACTACAGTTCACCCCTTTTCCACGCTGGCCTGCTCTCCTACCTGCCACGGGTTTTGTCTTTGTGCATGCTGTTAGCAGGCCACATCAAAGCACTGGGTTTGTTACATGCCAGTAGAGGAGAGAAGCAGAGGAGCAATTATAATGGAATAGGAGGAAGAGAAATTGTAAGAGGAAGGACTGATGCTGAGAGGCAGGAAAAGACTGTAAGCCTGATCCAATTAATTAACATAATTAATGTCATTATTTTCCTCCTCTGATTTAAGGATTCAATACAGGAATCATGCTTTCTCGTAAGAGTCTCAGATAAAAGTCTCCAGATACAGAGGGCAAGATGTTGCATGGCTGTAACTGTATTCCCATAGACATCCATCAATTTATGTTAACTATGAACCCTGTGGGTTCCTTCCTCTCCATTTATTTCTGCAAAGAGCTCACCTGCCTCTCCTCTCAGTAGCCACTTTGTGCTTCTGCTTTTACTAAATGTTTGCAAAAAGTTATTTTTGTTTCTTTTGTTTCTGAACAATTTGATCCAACACCAAGCTACAAACAGTACCAGTCACTGTCTGCATGTAGAGTAATGAGCATCAGCCTAACGACAACCACCTGCATGCACAAATCCAAGTACAAATTAGAACATGATATTATGAAAGAACTTGGCAGTTTTAATACAGGATTTTCCAAGTTATTGGCAAGTCCAAAGAAATTTTAAAAAACCAAAACAAACAAAAAACCTGTCACAGGTCAACCTAAAAATCTTCTGGATCAAAAGTTTTATAAAATTGCAAAGACCATCACATTTCAGAGAGTGCTGCACTAAGGCAATTCATGTCAAAACTAAACATTTGATATTAAATGTTTTATGCTTTTTAAATAAAGATTTCAGATTTCTGAATACAAGGCTTTTCTAGGCAAAAGTTTGAAATAAAATTAATTAAAACATGTAGACTTCTTCAAATGTCTCAGTATGAACTAACTGGTGCACACACAAAACAAGTGACCAAATCTAACAGCTCAAAACCTAGACCACATTATGAAGCATTTTAGTGTCACACATCAGCAGTTTTCACTAAAATGAATTCAAGATGAAAATTTCTCTCCACTCTTACCACAGACATCACAGATGCACTTCTACACACCAGCAGAGCCAGCACACGCTCCTTCACATATACAAGCAGGCCGAAAACAAGGACCCTCCCGTGTATCTGTTTAGGACTCCAGGGAGTGGGAAAGGAATGCTTTTGAAACTTCACTGGAGTGAGGCATCCTTTTCTCCAACTTTGATCTTATGGACTAATTAGAAACTGTGCATCTATGTAACTTGGACAGAAAGATGGAATTCTTCTATGGCTGCTCATAAGACATTGACTTCAGCTCTAAAGTAACAGTACACATGGCTCACTACCTGATTTCTTCCTCCTCCAACTTAGTCCTCCCTCCTGATGTAGTTTAGAAATCCCTGGTGTTTGTCTGCGTGTGCTCCCTTACTGTGGGATTCCCACAGATTCATCATATCCTTTTCCACTGTATTCAAAGAGTCCTCGACTTTGTAATGTCTATAACTTAAAAAGAGCTGTCTTGTTTTCATTTCAAGACATCCACCCAATATTTGACTTTCACTGAAAGCCATAGTGCCTAGAATTGGATATTCAGACTAGGCACAGTATATGGAGATATGCTGTCATTTGCACAGTAAAGGACTGTGGATACAACTCCTAAGACAAATTTCAAGGATCATTCAATGCTGTTATGGTTGGAACCATTTAAGTGAAACCACTACTGTACCTGTGTGCTGCTTTAACTGAGCAGAGACAGGCACAAGAAGAAGAAACTAAGAGAGAAGTTCTTCAATGAAGAGACGAAAGAGAACCCAGGGTCTCATGTCTTCCATGTTTGATATGCTGTCCTCCAGCAAAGGGATACACAAAGCACTAAAGGTTTGTCTAAGTGAAATAGATGCACTGGTTTATTTTAAGTTGGCTTACAACAAAATAAGGTACTCCTATATCTTCATGCACGCGTGGACTGAATAAACTTAAGCCAGTTTACACATCTTCTGCAAAACAGGCCAACTCGCTTCTGAGAGGGAGACAAACCCAGGGAGAGAAACAAAATGTTTGGGACTTCTGAAAAATGTTTGTTAGTCAAATGGAAGCATCCAAGAATGGGGAGTTCATCATTGCCGTGCTGATATACCATTCCACAAACAAACAAAAAGCTGTCTTACTCCTAAACCTGCCATCAACCTTCCTATGCTTCTCTGCCTTAGAAAGGATTCGACAAAACCCAAAACCGTAACTATTAACCAGGCTGAAATTAAATGTAAGTTACCCTATTCTGTGACAGCTGCACTACAAGTGCTGGAAGGAACTGTAAAGAAATCCTGACAAAATGCCTCTACTAATATTATCTCATGGACTGTGGTTATACTCAATAGCTAAACTCTGAGCAATGACATAAACACTACTACACATTTGGAAAGGTGTTTGAGGTTTGCTCAGGATGTATGCTGGGCTGTAATTTTGCAGTTAGTTGGCTCTTCACATTCAAAGGCAAGAGTATGATACCTGGCCAAGCACAGCCTGGTTTCTCACAGGAGAGAAAAGTACTGACCTACCCATCCCTCACCAAGCTCAAGTAATCAAAATAAAAGAATCCAATATGAAGGCTCAAAGTGATACCGGTGCTTAAAATAAAAAGAAAATTCTCCCAGACATACAACTGATGGCTTTTTTCACCTTCTTCCTAACCAGCTCCTGAGACCTGAGGCTAGTGTGCAACCTCAGCCTCCAAATGACTGTGAAGCTGCTTTGACACTGAACAATAAGTACCTGTGCACTGAGTCCTTTCCTGGTTTTGTTACCTTTGGTTTGGTGGTTCTTTTCCTGAGGGTTTTTTCCTGCTGTCATTCTCTACAACTTTGTGAATTTTCTCATAGTGTTTTAATTTTTGCACCAAGAGGAGTTGCAATGTCCTCCAGTGTTTTGATGTGCCAAAAATTGTCAGTGGATGGGAACTCTGAAATTATCCTTTTATGATAGAGCTCATTAGAAATTCATATGCCAGTCAGGAAAATAAAAGAGGGAAAAGAGGACCTGCAAATTGCCTCATCACTTAGACCTTGGGCTTTCCAAATAAAGAAGGAAATGTAAAGCCCCTCCAATAATATGCTCCAGTAAAAATTCTGCAGTGGAAATACAAGTGGTTTTTAAACTAATTGACTATAGAGTCTGAAAGCTGACCATAATAGCCGCCAGAGTGAGATAAGCAACCCCCATGTGAAGATTGTGACAGCAGCTACATAGTTAAATGCTCATACGTTGAAGTCTCCCCCTGGGTGATTGAGATTATTTTTGGCAGAAGATTGGACAGAGATTGTAAAATGTATGTTTATTTTCATTTAGCTCTTTACTTACTCTCTCTGTAACACACCCTTTTTTTTATCTCTTTCCTAACACAGACATGCTTCATATCACAGACTTGGATATACAGCAAGTATAATTATCATTCTTTACATTAATTTTACTTGCACGTTGAAAGCCACTCCACCAAAAAAGCTGGAAAGATACTTGGCAATTCTTGTTGAGATCACATGCCATGAAAGCTGAGGCTTTAGGGACACACAGCTCTGCTTGCATGAGGTACACTTGTTCTGGGACCCTTTGACAGTAAAACAACCTCCTCCGCCCCAACAGAAATAAAAGGCCAGAAAAAGTCTGAAACCAAAAATGCTGTGCTATGCCTTGGCATACAATTGTAAATAGAACTAAATTATAAAACCTGCTTAGAAATGGATATCCCAGTGTGTCTTCATATAAAAGTAAATATAAACAAGTTCATCATTTAGCCAGAGAGAGAAGTGCACTGTGCTAGCAAGGGCTGGCTGTAGCGCCCAACAACCTGTTTGCCTTTCCTCCTTGCCTGCCTGGAAGTTACATGATCTGTTACACTGAGAAATACAAAGTGTCTCCTGATCCTTGTCTGAGGGTCAAGTTGTAGTCACTGTATCTACACTGGGGGTACTATTGTAACTGCAGCTTTCTGAGAAGTTCAGCATGTTCTGATAGAGGATTTTCTTTCCTAATATTCATAACAAATTTGCTTGCCACCGTGCACATATAGTAAATGTGTCCCACTCCTACCTTCTTCTCCCATCATTGGCTGCATGCATACTGCCACCTCCCAACTTCTCTCCTGTTCCTGCAGCTTCCCTCCTAACATCTCTCTCCTTCTCTCCTACTTTTGCTTCTTTTCTTTCCCTGTACTTCAGAACCAAAGCTGACAATGACAAACACAGCAGCACGAAGATTCCTTTCAAAACTTAATCTGAGTACCACTTTCTAGGTGGGAGCTCATAGGTCCATCTTTCATAGTCCCAATACTTTCTCGTGTCTTTATCTGTGTCTCTCATCTCTGTGCTTAGACAAAGCATTCTCTCTAAACTACACCTTTTCCTGTAAGCAACCTTCACTTCTCCTGAAGCATTACTATCACCTACCTCTCCAAAACAGCCCCAAAGAAAACAATCCGGTAGCCAGAGAAGCAAAGTGGTCCTAGGGTACAGCACTTAGTTTCATGCCGAACTCTTGTAAGACTGCCTGCATCCAGCCTCAGAGCATCGACAGCAGCAGTTTTTCTAAAACTACAGATCGCCTGTTCATTTCAGCGAACAGAATTTACTTGCAATCAATAACCACCAAGATTTATCTTCCCGCACGTCACCCACTTTATATATGTTTCATGTCAGCACTTTCACTCCACATCCCCCCCTTTTTCCCTACTGTTCTGAAAATAATGCTTTTCTAGTTTTAAAGGTAAAAGGGAAGGGGCAATAAGTCTGAGTATCAGGGCAGGAGAGGGGCTTTGCAAAATAAGACGAGGAGGAAGAAAAATAAGTTCCTTACCCACTGTGGCGACCCACAGCACCAGCTGTGGTAGCCGGTTCATGGCTCTACGGGCTGGTCCCACCCGGGTGCGCGGCTATGAAGGGGGCGTGCCAGGCTTTTCCTGCCGGCTCCGCTGGAGCTCTGAGACCGGGCTCGGGCTCCTGCTGCCTTGGAGGAAAATTCCCACCTCCTGCTCGGGAAGGCTCGTATGGGTCCTAGAGCCACCCTCCCTTCCTTGCCTCCTCCTCCTGCAGTTTTGCATACCGCTTCTGCACGATCAGCAAATCCACAAGGCATTTGCTTCAGACATGAACACATCCATCTATAAATTTTCAGGCATTAGTATTCACTAGGATAAGACGAATTCATAATCTTACCGGTTTGTTCCACTCTCTCAGTCTTCCCTTGCAGCTGGCTCAATGACACAGACGAGACTCATGCACCTCCTGGACCAAACGCAGCTCATATTTAAGATAGAGAGGATCCCCGTGGCCTGGAAGTGTGTTCACTGACTGCCCTAAAAGAGAAATTAGACCTATTTACACAACCTAGATACCCACCTTTCTTCCCTTAACTTCACTTATAACCACTTAACTCCTGAGCAAGACAGCCTCTGTTGGGAGACAGGCAGTGAAGACCTGCAGCACTGCAAAGCGTAGGTACTCCACCTGCGAGCTTGGGCATTCACTCTTTAAACACCTTACTTTAAACTCCCTTTTCTTCTGGACCATCAGCATTTCAATTACACTAGTTCACTCCTCCTTCAATTTCTTTGCAGGTGTGTCTTTCCTCCACGGGGAATTTATTCTAAAATTGATATTCTTTTTATAATCAGAATGCATTTTTTATGACTAATTCTCCATGTGGATACTGTTACTCTGGATTAGTGGTGCTTTAGTCCAAATTAGCATAATTTATTGTGGCTGTTATGAATTTAACAGGTAGTACCTGGGTCTTGAGAACAATACCATTCAAAATGTAGGAACTAGAGAGATTCGGAGCTGATATGAATTAAAGCCCTTATACGTCTGGTGGGTCTGGCACTTTCAAGGCAGAAACCTGCATTCCATGTTTAATTGTGGTTCACAGATTGGACTAAAAAATTAATCAATTTACTTAACCTTCTCTGAGTCTTCCACCAATATCTATGCAGCACTCAAGGGTAGATTATATTTTTGTATCTTAATAATGTATTTGGATCTACAAATTTGCTTTTTGTTCAGAAACACGTTGCTACTTTCAGCAGATTTACAGAGGAATACTTTTGAACGCAATCTGGATGATCTGGAAGTAAACATCATTCTGAGGCTTTCCTCTATGGCCACATCAATTACAGAAGTAATTGTTATTAGTTGCTTACTAGTTAATTTTATATAAACTGTCTCCCAAGCAAAGTAATAGACCAAGACCAGAAATAAAAAAAAAAAAAAGAAAAAAAAGCTGCCAGCTTTCCATCTTTTCATAAATAAATTTCTTGGCTGAGTCTCTGGGATTGCAAAGCAGGTAATTTTTTACTCCCAACTGGTAAAAAGTTGAGGCACCTCAGGAAATTTCCATACTTATCTAAGCCCTCCCACAAACAGAAATGTAAACAATCTGTATCTGCAAGGAACTGGTAGCAGCAGCGGACACTGTTTCTGTTAATACTCAGTTTTAAGGAAATTTGTATTTTCCACAGTTATGGAACTGGTTTTCATTTAGCTTGGCAAAGACAGATTAATTCCAAGGCTCATTACAGAAATGTGAGGCATTCTATAAAAAGGAAATAGATGCATGTGATGCTTTTAAGTAGAGGGTAAAAGCAGAAGATAAGGTGACTAATTTCTGACCAACTGCCTCATTAGACACTTTTGAGAGGTTGAGTCCTGGCTAAGCAAAGTAGACCTTGGTCTACTGGAAGGTCCATAATTAATCCTTAACAAGATAATCCACATCTGTCAAGCAAAGGATTCACCCAGACCAGACAAAAACTGCTATTTTAAGGAATCAAAGATTTTAAAGATAAAGGACAGGACACAGAAAAACAAGTGTTTCACAGAAAAACACAAGAAGATATACAGAGTATGAAAACAACAGAAGTCAGAACAATGCCCAGCATTTGGAAGGGGGACAGGAATTACAAGCAAGCACCGCTCACCAACAGTGTGCAAGTGATACAAGAACATGCATAGAAAGAGAAAAAGTCCAACAACAACAAGAGAATGGCAGCAACACCACTAATGCAGAGGAAGCCTCTGTAGAAGTAATTGGGAGCAATGGACAATGCTGCATCATCAGACAGCTGAACTGTCAGTCTGGAAGCAGCTGGGACAATTACAAGCTTTTAAATTGGGCACTTATGCACTAGAGCACTGCCAGAGTCTGGACACTAGCAACTGGAAAAACCCACTAGTCTTAAATAATGATACCATCTTTGGCTCAGCAACACAGGAACAACCTACTGGGGCCCAGGAGAGAGAAGCAGATGTGCTTATGCTATTCTTACACTCATCTGAGGGCATCCACTATTGCAAACACAACACAGAAATCTAACCCATCTCAAAAACATTTGGAACAGGGTTGCAAGACAAGTTCCCACTGTGCTACCAAGAAAATTCCTCAGAACTGAAGGGAGATGAGGCACTTAGCTGCTAAGCAAGCAGAGCTTCAGCAATGAAAGTCTAGTTAGTGCCAGAAAAAAAGGAGTTTTCACTTACATGTACACTCAGGAGGCAAAAATTATAAACAGTAGGAAATATTTCCCAAGTAAAAGAAGAAAGTATTGGAGTGGTGATTGATCCCAAATACATTTTTATATGGGACACAAAGCAAGGCAAATATTCACATAGCTCCAACACTACCTTTGAGAGATACTGTTCCCTCTTGGGCTGCACGGTGCATAGAAATATACAGCACATTTTTGATAGCATATCCAGTACAAAAGTCTGTATCGTGACATTTTGATCTAAGAAAAAGATGAGAAAAATGCAGTCAGAGATTTCATAAACCTTGCATGAGAAACAAGCTGTAGAGCTAAAAAGTATTCCTTATGATGGAAATAATATCCAGCAGAGCAAGACGAATGGGGTAAGATGGTACAGACTGGGCACACAGAGGTGAAGGAGTACAGACTCCTTTGAAACAAACACAAAGTATGTAAAGAAATCTGTGCTCAGTCAGCCTGCCTTAGCATCCTGAATACTGGTCTACAAAACTCTTTAACAGACATAGGATTTGACTACTACAAAAGCGTCTGAAAACCTGAAGACATTAACCAAAGATGTCTCAGTGACAGAGATGGTATCTAAGCACAAAACGAACTTGTCCTTGGATTCTTCTACTGAGAACATTGATAATTTTTTTAAAGTTGTGTAGTCAGACTTTGAGAGCAGTCACTTATCCATAAAACAAACTGGGTGTTAGTGTACCTAAATAAAGAAAGAAGCTTTGGCTTTACTCCATAGCCATTAAAGCTTCACATCTTCATGCATGGAAGAACTATGTGAGCTAAAACTGATCATAAAACTCTTTACAGCCTAAGGGACGTGGAAATTCTCAGCCCAACCTTTCCCACAAGCAAAAAAGCTACAAAACTATTTTGGTTTCAAATATATGATTTCAATGTTCCATAAAAGCTCAGCAAGATCTAATGATGGTTAGACACATGATCTCTGGAGTACTTCACAAAGGAACTATGAAGAAAATATATCCAGAACCAGATTTTACATCTGTTGCACACACAAGCTCTTTAAGAAAAAAATATCTATCTAGTGTCAGACAAAACGTGAACTTTAATTGCTACAGACATTGCTAAGTGCACACCCCTACAAAAAGTGGTTGAGGCCAGTGCCACAGATAACACCAGTTGTTCTAAGTGGTGCATCATAGCTAAAAGTCAGGCTTTACCCCTTAAGGTTATAACAGGTTAAAAAAGGTTAAATTTAATTGTTAAGCATGACTTTGTTTCAGTGCAAATTAAATCCTCAGACATCAGACAAAAAAGGTGTTAAAAAGGATATGCACAGAACCATTTACGGATTTAAAATCTGAAAACAGGACCAAGGATATTTTACACCAGCCTCAGATAAACACCAAGTTTGAGGAAATTGTTACACTTGTTGCACAGGACAGAAGGAGAGATAAAGACGTAAGCAGTGGAAGGAGGGAAAAAAATCCTGATGCCCTAGAGCAAAGGCAGCATAAATTTTTCACTGCTGCAGGGAGAAAACAAACTTATTTGTGTCCTAGACTATCAAATTAATTCCTATATAGAAGAAAATCTAAGAAGTCATTTGTCCATGACAGTACTATCCTTGTTGCATTTTAGAGTACCTGTGCTAGTAATGTCTGACAACGAGACACCTCTAATGAACATGAGATTTAGCAGTTTGCAGTGAAGTACATACGAGGCACGCCACTATAAGTCCCCATTATTTCCAGTACAACAGGTCAGTAGAAAGCAGTGCCAAAATAATAAAGCACCTACTGATGAAAAATTATAGAGGCCATATTCAGCACTGTTAAATCAGAGCATGGCACCAGCAAAGCGTGGCTTGTCATTTGCTGACATTTCATTCAATGGAAAATTGAAAACAAAAGTGCCTGTGCTACTAGGAATGGACATCAAGAACCCTTGAGGACTTGTAGCTCTCTAAGGAGACAGAGGAGACAAAACATCAATCCAAAAATGACCTGGACTTCCTGGAGCCCCGTACCACTTGCCCAAGACAGAAAACTCATACCTATGAAAGCAAAACAGGCAAAACAACGGAATGAATGCCAAGACAGTTCAAAAGTCACAGGAGTGTGTCACACAAGGAAGGCCACCCCATGAGTCAGTTGATGTGTAACATCCCCAGGAAATTGTGTTTTCTGAAGAGCCTGCTACATAAATTCAGAATTACTGATGCCATCTGGCAACATATATGACCAGAACTTATCAAGAGCCTATGGATGCAAAAGCATTCTTCTCTCAATATACCCTTAAGCTCATAGACACCTGAATGACTCACAATTTCTTACTGAGATCCTGAGTTTAAATCACAAGGCATCCCCCACAGTGATGGCTGGACCATCTGCTCTTGCAGCAACATCACAAGAAGGCACTTAGTGTTCCCTATAAGGGCCTGAGGTTATCTAGTACAGAAACCAGGTATGAGGGATAGCTGGATCTCAGTAAAGTACCACAGCCCAGCCACAGAGCAACTCTTCATTGACCTGTAAGGGGATTCAAAGTGTGGCATGGGAATCGATATGCAGCCTTTTTTTAAACCAGAAGACCGCTTCATCTGGTGTTTTCACTACCTGCCTTGGTTTTTTTAAAGAAACTGTCAAGACGTGCTGTAAAAACATTTAAATAAGAAGATAGCGACTTTGTAATGACTATAAACAGCACTGGCATTTTAATAGCAACATTAGTCAAGTGGTCTTGCTGATTGATGGTGTGGATTAGGCAGGTTAAATGAGTTCAAAGAGAATGTGTTTTGCATTTTTGTTCTCTATAATAAAGTCACAAAATTTTATTGGAATTCAGAATCAGTCATTTCTATAACAAGTCATATTACTGTTCAAGTAATACATTTTTGACAGTTTCAGATGATGTGGTGCCACCACCCTCTTAAGTTAGTAATTTATTGGTGTTTCATGCATATTTCCAACATTCCAGCACGCTTATCTATTGTTCCAGCTCTGGATACTCTTGAATTGATTCTATATGTTACTACTTACGCAGGTAAGTGAATCATAGAGTACCAACTGGAAGGGACTTCAAGGGTCACCTGGTCCAAACTTTACTGGCAAATGCACTATGTAGACAAGGTAGCCCAAGACCCTGTCCAGGCAAATCTAAAAAGTGTCTAATGTTGGGGAATACACCACTTTCCTGGGGAAATTATTCTACCGGCTGCTTGTTCTTGTGAAAAATTTTCCTCTAGTGTCTAATAAGACTCTCCTCTGGAATAATTTGTACCAATTACCCCTCAGCTTCTCCATGTGATGCCTTGTAAAAAGAGAATCTTCTTTCAGTCACCCTTGAAATACTAGAGCACGGTGATAAGGTCTCCCTAAACCTTCTTTTTTCAAGGCTGAACAAACCCATCTTTCTTAGCCTTTCCTCACACAGCAGGCTTCTCAGTCCCTTGATAATCTTTCTGGACCTTCTCTGGACCGTCTCCAGCCTGTCCACATCTTTTTTGCATGGCAGGGACCAAAACTGAGCACAGTATTCCATGTGTGGCCTGCCAGGCCCATTTAATATCTTATTAAATCCCATGGGTTTAATTTTGATATATTCCTTTAGGTCTAACAACACATACAACATTCAGCTTCTGTACTGAAAAGCCCCCAAAATTCTGCATTACAAGTGGATAGCACTGAAGAAGTCCAAGCAGTTGATCAAACCAAACTTCATCAGTTCAGACTTTCCCAGTGAGAATATCAATAGCAAAATATCAGAAATAATGCAGAGATACAGTAGCTGTGCTTGAATTCAGAGTGCCGTGGAAGACTGAGGTGTACAAGCTCAGCTTGGAGGCAAAAAACATCTTTGCTCTCTCCCCCTTTCAATTATGAGTACACCTGTCTCTCTGCCTCTCCTGGTTGAAAAATACAACTGTGAGTGTGACTGACATTTACACACTGGAGTCCAAGGAAAAGCTCTTCTCACTTGCATCTGATGACTGGCAACCAAAAGACAGAAACAGACTTTCAAAAGATGGTAGGAAAAAGGGCAGGAAGAGACAAAGGATTTTATAAACTTGATGTTCTGAATTGATCATGATCGTGGCTAAGTGGTGCGTAATTGTGCACTGTTCCAAGGAATCAAAATCAAAATTTTCTCAAAGAATCACTATGAATTTCTGTCATGTCTGAATTCTGCTGGGAATTCTTCTGGTATTTCATTTCTGTGCTATGAGGAGGGAACTAGCTGCTTCATTCTTAGGTATGTGGCTCAATATTTGTAGTTGAGTCATTAGCACTCAATCTACTGCATCATCGTCACTCGCACAGTTGTGCCAAGAGACAGATGTGGCAGATGATCAGTATTCACAGTTTGCTTTGCTGAGGATCAACACAAAGCCCAGCAGAAAGCAGTGAGGGCGAGGATTAGTTATGGCCTTGCCTGCTCCTTGTCACTCCTACCTCTTCACCTAGAGCAACATGTCTAACAGTGATGCCTGCCTGTTACCACTGAGACTTTCAAGGGTGCCTTTCAGGTGACTCCTGGAGATCTCTAGAACACCCTGTCTCAAACAAGTTCCTTCAGCAGCTCTGGTAATATACACACAAATACCTCAGCCCTTACAAGCTTCTTCCTCTAGAGGCTGTTAGTGCATCTATTATTATATTAAGCATCCATCGTAACAACAGTTTCTACCCAGACTGCTCATTAGTTGCCTCCTAATGATATCACAAACCTAGCCTCAGCATAGGCAGAGATTTACTATCTCTGCAGATTCCTTCAAAATGTTTTCTTTTTGCCTTTGTTCCTTTTTCTCCTCATTCCACCAGTGAGAAGAAATAGTCATATTCCTCAAGAACTTTGGTGTTTATATATAATGGTAAGAAAGTGTTTAATGTTCTTTCTTAGGAGAAATAGAAACTTGGAGCACAAAGATATGAACAAGAAAGTCTTAAAGACATTTAGATACCTATGCACAACTAGTCCTATTAACATCAACAGGATCTAAGGCCTTAGGAAAGGCACGCAATGAAAATGGTCCCTTAGATGTTGCTATTTTCAGTTAATGGAAGGACTCCTAGGTTTCTTCCAGCTTCTGCCAGACCTTGAACCGAAGGGTGTTGGATTGATAGCCTGAGAGAGAGTAGCTCTGGAAATCTTGAAAAAGGATTTACTCTCCTAGGCATACTTGAACAACACTAGCATCTTACAACTTTTGTGACATCTGTGACAATAAGGCACAACTGTTAAGAGTGACCAGCAGTCTCTGAGTCCATCCAACCCCTGGCCTCTCTCTCTGCCTGCTCTGTAAATCTGTTGTCTTTTGTGTCATATTGAGTTGTTACTGTGGTTTTTAATCAGTCATAGATATGTTTTATACTTTCCATCCTAAATGTAAGGAACAGCTATGCAGCCTGAAATTAAATACAGGGAACTATGCACATTTAGGAGTGAGGAATAAACTCCTACCCAGCCATGCCATTACATGACATATCCAGTTCATCTTCTGGTTCAGGGTGAAGGATAGAAAAATGTGAATCTATTTGCACTGAGCAGACATCAGATGTCAGTAGATTTCAGTCAGTCCAAAGCCATCTTCTGTACTAATCCTTTAAGTTGTTTGCATTACCTCTGAGGTATGTAGAACTACAGAGAAAACATCTCATTTCTCACAGAATTTCCATAAAACACAGGGCTATTTTTGCAGCCTCTGAGTGCAGCTTTACAGTTGATTCAAGCATTGTCACCTTTAAAACAACCGATATTTAGTGTACTCTCTCACTTGCCTCTTGTAGCACTGAGTTGATTTTTGATTCCTAAAGCATCTGCTTGAACTACAACAATCACATGGGGGCTTAGAAGGGCTGTAGAGGTTCCTAGTGAACTTTGCAGCTTGGTATGGTCAGGAAAATGCTCTCATTTACAGTCAGAATTAATCTCTTGCAGAAATGGTCTTGGATCTTGCTGCCTGTGGTCTCGGCTTCACAAGAGCTCCTTGGGCCTGGCTAAGTATGTGGGCTATGTGAGCAGGTAAACAACAATGGATAAAATGCGTTTGCAGTGCTCGAAGGTTGGTTTCTATTTTAGTGTTTCTGATAGAAACATCAGATCTCAAAATATCACTGAGCAAGATTAATCCAAATACCATGAACACAAGCATCAGGATCATCATGAATGCAATCATAGTGACTTACGCATATTTGATGATCCCATCCCAATACAGTGGCACCTGCAACCCTGAATAGGATTCAAAGACCAAACTAGACAGAATATTTTCGGTTAAAGGGTGAAGTCTTTTAAGAACTGCAGAAAGAAACATGACACAGAGACAAGCCCCTGTTTCGAATTCTGTGGTATATCAGCATAAAAGTGCATATAGAGAAAGAGATTAAAGAAATTTTCCACAGAATAAAATGATATAGGGCAGCATGATAAATTCAAGCTAAGGAAGGCATCCAAAAGCAGTAACAGCTGTCGTCATTCTGTCTGTCCATGTTTATGCAGTACACAGGTAGGCTGATACACTTTGGTTTATAGAGGTGCAAGTGGCAAAGCCATCACCAAGCAATGCCGTGGTAAATCAGGATGGTAGAGGGGGAGGGAAGAAAGAGGTGAAAAAATCTAGGCTACATAAACGAAGGCCTGAAGGTTACACCACAGCTTGTCATTTATGCCTCCACTACACTGAGCTGCACCAGATTTCTGCTGGTTGGTTGTTACAGAGCCGTCAGTGTTTCGTTAATGTTACACTGAACCACGCAGAAATTCAGTCTCATGTACAATAGATGTTTTCATGGTTACTGAGGACACTGTTTTTCCCTTTGACGAGGAGCAGCTTTATAGCAGCACTCTCTGTATACATAGCTAGTAAACTACAGGCTGTATCACACGACTCTATGCAAACTACGTTGTCAAGAAAGAGCGAGATGCTCTATTTCAAGACTGAAGTTCTACATCTTGTCTCAGTTGATCCTTACTTCCTTGCTGTCAAAGCTCTCCCAAAGCTTCGTGCTGTGTTAGAGATCTCATGGCCCTGTTATTCTGATCAGAAGAAACAACCCTGTGTGAGCATACATTCCCTGTGGATTCCAATTCTTGAGTTCAAGTGTGCATAGCACTATATAGACTTACTCGAAAACAAAAACAGATATTGAAATGCAATATAAACACCTGACACTTAATGTATCTGTCACTATTTATACACGTAAATCATACAGTGGTAAGTTTCAGGGACCTACTTTCTTCTCCATGATTACTCTGTTCTGCAGCAACTTTCCAATTTGTCAAGAGTTAATTACCACCATCCTTTAAGTGGGCTGCAAACACTGGCTGTGTTGTCTTCCATTGTAGGCCTCCAGTTTTCAGAGATAATGACATTGTCTGTACATCTCTCCTAAACCAGAGGAGAAACCAGGAAATGCACGGAAAATAAGCTATTAGTGTAGATTATTGTAACATATTTTTAAGGTAAGTCATTACAGCAACCTGTCATCTCTCCTGAATTACAAGACACCAGTAATTACTTTTGGATTTCAAAAGCTTGGTGAACATAATGACATACATTTGTATTTTACATGCTTATTTTACCAAAATGAGATTCTCAAGCTCATTAAATAAATCCCAGAATTTTCTATCACACCAGGAAAAGACTTAAGTGTCAAAAAGAAAATGTAGCTGGCCATAAGGCCAACTTCTGTTAGAACGTCTGTTTTTTCACGATTTTCTATTCAACTTCATTTTCAGATATATTGTAGAAAATGAGTGCTAAGGCTGGTTTGTACTTTGCACAGAATAATCAGCCAGAGTCTTTCCCAAAAGCTGTGAATATAAAGCAAGAAATCATTTGGCCAAGCATCAAATACTCAACAGGTCTTTCTCTTCAAAGAGCAAGATGCCTTGCACAAGAAATGCTTTGGCACAGATTCTGGCTATAGCAAACAAAAATTATTTTTCAAATTTGCATAACCCTGAATTTATAATAGGGTTACTGTGTGTTCTCTTTTGAGGACCATACACCAGCACCCCAAAGCAAAGCCTGCCCCAACTCCAACTTCTAAAAAGCAAGTTTCTGCATACTCACAGTCATTACAGGAGTCTGATATTGCAAGTGTGGTTACGCTGAATTTAGGCATGCACTAATAATACTTGTTGAAGGTGACCATCTGATTAGTGGGAAGTAAAAGACCATCATTCACGCAGAGGAACCACAAAAAATAGCTTTACCTCAAAAACCTGTCTGGTGTAGGTAGCCAGGTGAGGAAGCACGTGCATTAATAGGTAAGTACAGTACCATCTTCTACATTCTCAAATGCTTGGAAAAGCAACTGCGATTGTAAAATGTCTTCACAAACTCTACTTATCTGCTTAAATAATGTTTGCTCTGAGCGCTATAATACCCTGGATTAAGTGTCTCCTTAAACACTTGCAAGTGTATCTTCTTCAGCGTTTCAATACAAAAGGCCACACACTCAAACCCTGTAACTTCTTGATGGCTTTGTCATGCACAGATGGCAGTGGTTTGGATACCAAGTAGGTACCAAAGTCAGAAGATACTAGAGTGCACCATATTACAGGCCATTTAAGAAAATAATTCAACCCCATTTAGGCAATGTTACAAAGGCCAAACTCCCCTAAGCTTTAGTTTGTCCAGAAGACACTGCTCCACAGTGAACGCAGCAGACGAGGAAGACAGGCAACAATGGAAAAGTGTTTTGTACAGAAAAGACATCTGTGGGCACAGCACTTGAATATGTAGCAAATCCACACCTCTCAAGCAATGTCAAATGGTCTCTTAAGTGCCCAGATCCAAGTTAAAGCTACAACAGACTGAGGGGTCACATCAGCTGCTGCTTGTGGGCATAAGCCATTGAAGAACATCTCCCAAGTCATCTCTGAGGAAGAAAGCTGCAGGAATATTGCAAAGTGATATTTGCTTGGTCAGGTAACAAAGATGAGCAGAAAACAGTGTAAAAACTCCCAGGATCTTGATACAGCAAAGTATCCTTCGCTAACAGCTGCCTGAAATGAGATGGCTGAGCTGAACTTTTCTGAGGCTGCATAATCCAGGATTAACTGAAGCAAGAGTGAAACTTCTCATCAGCATCTCTGAAGATGTTTTACGCCTCACTACATGAGACAATAGATATTTCTGCAATCCCTTAAAATTTCTTATGGAAGGATACCACAGTGGGTAATGTTTACAGAACTACAAAAGTTAATCATCTGATTCATCGTGCAAAAACCACGTTTCCTTGTTGTTGCAAACAAACAGTTCCTTTCAGCAAGGCGTTCAAGTGCATGGTTAGGATGGATTGCAGCTCAGTTTATATGGACTACTCTCACTGTATACATTTATGAATAGCAAAGACCTCTGTTCTGAAACTGAATTTGGTGTAAGGCTTCTGTCCCCATAAACCTAATTACTGCATGATCCTAAAAAATTTACTTCAACAGCTCACCGTGTTTCCACCCCAACTGCTATAGTTTCTGCATCTGTAAGCTTTCATTTTCTCACATTATAGCCTTCACATCTTTTGTAACAGCTCTTTCAGTAACACATTCAAATCTCACTTATCACTTAGAATGAAGCTCTGGAGCTTTGAAATCCTGATACCCACTTTAGTTTCAGACTGACGGCAAACGCTGCATGTGTCTGCATCTGCGAGTCAACATATAAAAGAAGGCAAAAGTTATACTACAAGTTTATACAAACTCACATCATAGCTTTTACTTGTCATGTTCCAGAGTTTCCTAAGGCCAAATGTCTTTCTGATGCAATTTCTCTAACATCTGACAAAAAAATCGCACTGGAGTTGTATCAGAGCTGCCTTCTTTTTCCTCTTTCAAGTGGGTTTTATGGCAAGTAAAGGAATGCAACCGTGAATTGTTGTCTTTCGCACAGGAGAAGTAGAAGGGAAAAAGTTCTCTTGCAGGAGTACACCAAACAACTTGTGCAACCACAATGCACAGAAATTACTAAACTTCACATTTCATGGAAACTTTGCACTATTAGAAAAATTAGGTGGGTATATAGTTTTAATACATTTATATAAACAGAAGAAAACCCACACAGAGATCTTAAGAAACTTTTCCCAGCTTAAATAATAGGAGACGAAAGGACAGTGAAGAGAACAAGAAATAGAGACTTCTTAAATCTATCTCTAATTTGGTTTAGGCATGGGGCTCCAGCCCATTATTACTGACATGGACCCCATGCAAAAGCAGAGATAACAGGGAAGATGGGAAAGCTCCTGTCATATTTTCAGTCTGCCATAATTTTCTAACAGGGAGTAAAGCTTATACCTAAGAAAATATTTTGGGGGTTGAGGCTTTTTATTAGGAGTGCAAAGTTTATAAGCACTGTTTTTAGGTGAGAAAAGTGATCTAGTCATTTATTTCTTGGTCCTTTTCTGCCTAATACTCAAAATTATAACCACATGTTCTGAATGTTTAGCATTGGACAGATGGTTCTACTTTAGCTGAACCCAAATAAGTATTATCCAGTAACTAAGAACAAAATACTGATAGGGTTTTTTACTTCTCCATTGTCTCCAGCTTTCTCTTAATTTCTCGTTGTTGAATAAGAGGAATACAATAACTTCCCCAAATCATTAAGCTCACTATTTAAGAAATGCTTAGCAGTAGCAGGACTCTAGGCTGTTAATTCACTCAAATCCTAAACAAACCATTTGTAGCAGTTCTGATGAGTTCCATTAATCTCTGCAAATAAACTAATTTTATTTCTACATACTTTTGCATTAACAAGAAAAAAAAATGCCAAAATTCTGTCAGAAATATTTTACTTGTGATTTTTCCTGCACCAAGAAGTAGTGGCTATCTCCCTGGAAAACCTAGTCTTATGATCAGGTCAGTCGACTTTCCAGCAGAGATTCACCTGCAACAGGTTTGCTTCCAACACCACTGGGTACTAACAGGCCAGCAGCATGTGAGACAACTTTCCTGGCAAATATTGTTTCCCTTGCAACTGGATTCTCAGTTGTAACAAGTTCACAAACACACCCTTCTGGCATACCAGGGCTCTTTTCATTGCTACAGCATCCAGATGCAGATATCTGTATTTTCCCAGACTGCAGAAATATCTGGGTTTGGTGCCTAGGGCTAGGCATCCAGAGGGAAGGACTACAGCTCTGAGGTTCCAGTCTAGCGCTGAGCTTCTCCAGACATCACTGAGGGACAAACCAGAGCACCAACATAGTCCCAAAAGTTAGTGTGGTGCAGTAATTTAGAAATACACAGGATGGTGTTCCTGAGAGTGGCCCATATTGAATAACCGGTGTTTGAAAGAATATCCCTCGCCTTCTCACCATCAAAGAAAACATCGGTGCTGGAGAGCGGTGAACTTCGGCTTTTTTGTTTTATGAAGAATAAAACATTTTGTTCAACTAGCTCCAAAAGCATTTTGCTCTGATTTTAGGCCTCTCTTAACTCTGTGTGTACTTTGTGTTATCCTCCTTAATAGCCACAGAACCTCTGGGGAGGCAACAGCTTCTGACCTACTAATAGCAGTACCAGAGAAACAAAGAGAGAAACAAAGCCAAATATTATGTAGTCTGGTTGTCACAACAATCCCGTGGGAAACAGTCACACTTTCAAAGGCAAATACAGGATTTGAACGTGGGTCTCCAATGTCTCAATTGGAAATGGGAGAGGCAATACTACCAACTCCAGCATCTTCTTCCCCCAGACTACCTGACTTAATTTTTTATTTTTATGACTGGTCCAACCTTTGGTTTTTAATCTCTCTTTATAGCCTAAGATAATTAGGGAGCCAAGCTGCTATTTATGGAAACCTAAGATGTATTCCCTGTTAAATAAAATACTTGCTAAAAATAAAATCACTCTAGCTAATGAAAAGAGAGGAAATTAACTATAGCCAATTAAAGAAGAATGGGAAAGTGGGAAACAGGCCTGAAAAGGAATATGGAAAGCTTTCATCATTCAATACATTATTAATCAACATAATTAAAAAGTAGTTAACATTCTAGTGCCCAGTTTTGTATGGTTTTGCTAGCCCACAGAGAAAGTAAACCAGATAGCACAGATACCATCAAGTACGTAAAAAAAAAAAGCTTTTAAATTCTTCACATCAGGCTTACTATGTTCTTCTCAAGGAGGGTAAAGACACTCTGAAAGGGTTGGTGTTAGAGCCAATGAATACGGCTGGGAAGGGTCTCTTGACAACATTTCCCTTCTCCCCTTCAGACTCCCCCTCTGGAAATTTTAAGGCACAGAGAAGTGTGCTTGTGCCTCAGTTTCACAGAAAACTTTTATCGCTTTTAATCACACTCAAAATAGGCATCAAGAAATATAATAGCATAATGGAAAGGACTGGAGAAATCTCTCTAGAGAGCCTTAACTTGTTTGTTTTCTCAGGTCTCAAATTTGTAAACACACCTGTTTGCAAAGAGAGCTACACTGACAGTTTTAACTCCATGACACACAGGCACTGGAGCCTGTAACCTTTCCTGACACCCACAGTGCAATCCCCAGAACACAGAATTAAGTTTAGGACCACTTCTTTTAATGAAGTCCTGCAGCAAACACAGGGTGAGCTGCTGCAACCATCTAACACTACCCTGAAATTATGTATGATATTCTCAAAGACAAATCTGAAAAAGGGGACTGTGGTTAGTACAGGTGATGAAGGATTTAACAGATCGCTTCAGCATCAATAGGCACTGAAAAATAGACTAAAAACACAAAACAGTTTTCCATCTTTGTGGACTTAAAATGCATCATTTTATAGATGTGAAAAACATTACCAACCCTACAGCTGTTTTCCTAACTTCTTTCTTAATTTCAAACCACATTTGAAGCCAAGATCTCAGTTACGGCCCTGGGACCTGAAGTTAGAGCAGAATCCTCAAAGACTTTGAGTTTGGGCTCACATAAGCATGTCCAAAGGAAGATCCTGAATCTGTGGGAAGGGGCCCAGAAATGCATGCAAATATTCATGGGCCACATGCACTGAAGGCTGTAGAGTTTCCCAAGTCAAACCTTCTTGATTTGCCTGGGAAACTGAGAAAGATGGAATGGAGTTGTGGCCACTGAAAGCTCAGGCTCCCTAGCAGCCTGTCATGAAACCCAGCAGGCCAGTGCAGGCTCCACACAAACACTGACGAAATCTGCCACCCAAGAAAGGAATTCGAAGTGATAGCAGCACTACATTCGTCACCCCTGAGAGACAAGAATCACAGCCACGGGTGCTGCGTGTGCTGCTGGCAGGCCGACAAACACTGCGGCAGCAGTCCTAAGTGGCAGAGTTCTGGGGATGGCAGGAGGGAACACTGCTGGGGTCAAAGAGCTGTAAGACTCCGCTATGGACTGTGTACAAGAGGCTGCGTAAGCCTCCGCAAACAGGCGGAGTTGCCAGCTACCTCATTCGCCTCCAGACAGGCCTCCCTCTGCCAAGTGCATGTGTAGAGCCAGTGCCAGATTTGGGGGAAAAGAAATAAGACAAAATAGCATCATTCTGAGACAAGTAGCTACCAGAGCCCTCACTGACTGCAAAATCCATTTTAAGGCCATGTATACAAGAGAACTATAAAGCTTAGGCAGTTGAATCAACTTTTGTGATCCAGGTTTGAAGATTTGACTTTATGGTACCTGCAACTTTAGGTATCTCTTTCTTTTAAATGTACTTTACAGAGGTGAGGACACCTGCAGGTGAAAAGCATAGGACAAGCATTATCATTCGCAATAAGCAGGAGCTCAGCAGAAAATTTAATCGATCATTCTAAATAATCTTCCAACCTTTTTCATTTAATGCATGCCTTTTCCAGTGACTTCTGCTGTAGGGTAGTATTTGCATGTGAAGTGTGCAATTATGAGCTCAGAAGAGACAAATGAAATCACCTACCTAACTTCGTGACTATTACATGAAAATGTAGCTCTCAAAAATACATGTCCTCGTATAACATATGTCCAGGTTGTCCAACACCATTAGAGAATTCTTTTCTTCATTGAACTTTACAGTTTTTTAGAAGTCTGTTAAATTGCAAAGAATTCATGCAGTTTTTGTTATTGCTTTCCCACAGGTCCTCCTTTTACTTGAAATTTGTCACTAAAGCA
Source organism: Cnemophilus loriae (assembly GCA_013397755.1). Taxonomy (NCBI): domain Eukaryota; kingdom Metazoa; phylum Chordata; class Aves; order Passeriformes; family Corvidae; genus Cnemophilus; species Cnemophilus loriae. The sequence continues at coordinate 885,779 of VZTF01008194.1, read as the reverse complement.
GAAATGATGCTGATTCAGTTACCTCATTGCTCTGAAAAAAACTTAATGGAGCTTTAACAACATACTGACATGGTTTCTCAAGCAACTAGATTCTACTTTTTCAACCTAGTATCACTCTGCATTAAGTGGTAGTTCCAAAAACTTTATCCATGAGTCATTTAAGTTATTAACGCATTCGTACAACAAATCTCTCAGGCGAATACTCTGCAGGAAGTCTGTGCTCCAGACACACGCAGACAGTTTTTCGGAGAATTCGGAGGCTATGGATGTTCAACACCAAACTAAGTTGCAAACTCGGTTTGTGAGCTGAAAACAATGTTTCTACCTGAGGACACATTTTTCAGCAACACGTATCTTAGACACAATTGTAAATCCCCACCTACAAAAGCAGTCCTAATGAAATCAGATGCTTTCATTGGAACAGCTGTAGGGAATTACAACTTAAAATCTCTAATTTAAAATCTGTTGTTATCTTCAGGACAATGGTTAATACTGGCCAATATATTTACTTGGTGAAACTCGAAAATCAATACAACCTTACTGCTAACATTTAAAAATCCAGTTAACTGCAATTAATCAAAGTGAGATACAAACTATCCTTTATTTACAAAAAAATGGCCATTCAATTTTGAAATTGTGGCATTGTTTCTGTTTTCTTAGTAAACATTTGTGACCAGGTCTAATTAATTTTTAACATTATGTTTGTATCAACATTTTTTAAAAGATGCATCACAAAAGAAAGTTCCTACCATTCAAGTAAAACAAACAAAGAAAAATCTATATATAATATACAAAATCTAAGGCTTTCCACAAGCTACCAATGCCAACTACAGCTAAAGCAGTTACAAAAAAATGGTTCTCTGATACACAACAGAGTGCTGAGCATAGTGCTGCTATTTCAATACCAGAAACCAGTCATAGTTCAAAATATATACAACAGAAGAGGGAGTTCTGCTAAATTATTTTCCAGTAGCAGGTGTGTCTGTAGAAGAGGCTGAAACTCCAGACAGCTCAATAGCTTGCAGACATCAAATAAAGCACACCACACAAATTGAACAAACACAATAACCAGTCCTCAAAAAACCCAAACCTCTTAAGGGTGTTCCAGCAGCAGAAGGCTGCCTGCAGAAAGTTACTCTTAAACTCTGATATTTCCCCCGTGCTCAGTAATATCAGTTTCTGAATTGGAAATGCTTTAGCCAGTACAAAGTGAAGTTCAACTCAGAGCAATGGGCACCTTCAGGCATCAGAGTTTGACATTTGTCCCAAAGGCACATGGAAAATTGGTGTCCAGAACACAAATAAATTAGGTCTTCCATCTTCTAAGCTGCTGCACAGTCTAACCTGTTGATATTTACCCTTGGATGCCCATAATCTGACAATCAATCACAGGATTCTCGTCTGCTCATCTAAAGCATGGATTTTCCAGACAGCTACTTTTTAAGCTTCTTCTCATGCTGACTGCTGCATCCTTTGCACAGTTTAAGTACAGAGTAGTTCTGTGAACTGTTGGGGAAAAAAAAACCTCTGATGAAAGTACTTGTTACATATAGCAGAGATTTGCCATGAGGAGTGCATATCTCAAATGCATTTCCAGGAAGGAAAATTCTCCCACCCCTACATTCAGTGAAGAAGAATTTTTCTGTCTCTGACTTGTTTATAATCTTGAGACTAAAACAGTAAGCTCTGTGTGTTCCTGCTAAAACTGGCTAAAACCGATATATTATCTTGTACACTAAGTATCATGCCTGGTTTGACAGTGGAGCTGCACGCATAAAAAAAGACAAAAGCTATTATGAAAGACTCCCTAAAAAAGTTCTCTTTTAGAAAAGTGTTCTGCCTTTTAGGGTTCTCTCTAAAAAATGTATATCTAAGCTGATGATGCTGTGCTCAATTAGCTTGTTACCTGAAAGGCTATGCATGCTGTTATTTTAGCTCTTAATCATAAAAGACTGTCTCCTGTGGGTTTGAAACGTCAACTCTTTCTAGCAAATATCAAAATATTATTTCTTTTATATACTCATTTAAAAGTTACTATTTAACAACGTTTAAAATTAACCAGTTACTACGCACTGCAGTTAAAACTGCCTTCAGAGAGGCACATTCTCATCGGCATGTGTATGATGTCATCCCTTAGAAGACATTTCTGCTATTTGTCCAAATCCCTAGAGGCATCTTCATGACAAATAGGAGTGAGCAGTGACATTTCTCAGTGGTTTTATTGAATTATAAGTAATGGAGCTTTCTTCAAACATGGGGTTTATTTAATACTGGCTATATCAATTATTAAATCCTTCATGGAGATCTTTAACCCATTAAATAAGAGCCCAAACCACACATAAATTACTAAATTATTTTTCATTGAGGCACAACCCAGTTTCCTTTGTTTTCTTGGCAACTGAACAATATTAGGAAATCGAAATGTGGAAAATTTGAAAACTTAAACAAGCCTCAGCTCGCACTACATACTGACCCTCTTTCTGTCTGTATAGACACCCCCTGCAAAAAGCAATGAAGCTAAAATCAGTCTTGAAATCACACAAAGAATCACAGTTGAGCTTAGTGAATTAGAAGAAAATCACTGCACTTCAGAAAATCAAATTAAACAAAAATTAAAATTGATGTGACCTCTGTGAAACCTTCTGAGAGATCTTTTATATCATGGAATATTTCTGATGATCACATTACAGAGATGTTGATTCTAAAGTCAATGTATGTCTCACTTGCAGATTTTAGCTTTTAGCATATACATTATTTTAAGAAGATTAGTGTTCAGTGCAATTGTCCAATTGCATGCAAACAAAGTAATTAAGGCAGCAATGCTTTCCAAATATTAATCCAATACCAGGAGTTACAAAGTTAAGCATGGCAACCAGTGGCAAGAACTTTTAAGCTGCAGTGCATTAGACAAGACAGACCATGCTTCTGGAATGGGAGGCACAAATTGTTCTCTCAGCCCAAACACGGCCTCAGTGCCAGCAGAGGCAGATTTTTCTCCCGTCTGCGAGCTCAAGAGGGAGTGCAGAGAACATGACCACTCCACTGACACGAGAGGTCCAAGGCAGGAAGCCGACAGCTGAAAGCACATCACTGCAATCAGTGGACCATTTTCTATACAGATGTGGAAACAGCTATTCTCTTGATTCCTTTCCCTGAGATTAATGTATCCAGGAAATATAAAAGACAATAGTTTCCACTCTCCCTTCCACTACTTCTGCATTGCCTGTGTTGCTGGAATCATGTCTTGTAAAGAGCAATTTTTAAACTGTCCTTGATTCACACAAGCACCACAAGCACCCCTTGCTGCTTATTCTCTAGAGCAAGAGGCTCAGTGAATGAAAAAGAACAGACAGACTGTCAAAGTAAACCTTTAGCACCTAATCCAAGCTGTAACAAGAGCTGACAGAGAAGCTGGAGCCAGCAGCTGAGGTGTAGAGCTGTGCTTTCCACATGCTGTATCATTTCTCACTATCTTGGTTTGAGAATTTAGCCCAAACTGGATGTTGATGAGCATGTAAATTAGCAAAGCTAACAGGGAGCTACTCTTCCCGATGTTTTCTTTTTCACAGAATACCATCCTGTTTTGTCGTGTTTTCCCTACCATGCAAGTGAAAACGACTGTGAGAAAGCTTACTCATAATAAACGTTTTGAAAAAAAGTTCTCAGGATCAATAGCGCTGGTCTTTGAATCTAACGAAAGAGAGCTTCTCAGCCTAAATTGAAATGGATGGTCATACACTGCCTCTTATATACTTATAATGACTCTAATCTTGCCTGATCAGCTTTTGCTACTAGCATCAATTGAAGGTAGACCCTTTTATTGCCAGACTTTTTGTGCAGAAATATCCCACATGGCAGCCTATGGGAAGAAAAGGTGCATGTCCTGAATTCATCGCCATAGCAGTGTGGCCGAGACAGGACCAAAAAGTCAGTGAATTGATGGACTCTGATAACCTGGATGGTCCTTCTTGTGTCTAGGAAGTACAGAAATGCTCAGGCATGCAGTTTGCCCATCATCTTGAAATCCTACCCATCCACACAGCCACCTCAATGCCAGCAGTACCGCAGCCACAGCTGGCACAGCCTCATGGTCTCTATTAGTTTACACCAGCAGTGTTGGAGCTGAATTTATTATGCTGTTTGTACACAAGCAGCTCAAGGCCTAGCTGTGTACCAAGAGACCGAAGTGTAGAAATGCTTAAATACAGGTGTCCTCTCTCTGCAGGGGCTGAGCCGAATTACCTTTTTGCCACCTTCTGGACGACGATAGTGGTACAACTAAAGACGTGTTGCTCTTTCTTTCCTCCTTAATTTTATGGTGCTAAAACTGATTTGTCATTTTCCAGTGAGATCTGAAACCCAGCACATTTTCCTGTACTCAGAAGTAGATATGCCAAATATTTAGCCTTCAGGCTAGATACCTTAAGAAGCTGAGGAAGACTATAGGTAAATATAAACCTCATTGTCAGCTAAAGGTTTCTGTCCCTGTTCTCCTCAGAATATTATCCTCTTATCACAGAAAGAAACCAAGACTGATGAATATTTTATGACTTCTCATCTTCATACACCACAGAAAGGGACTATAAAAAGAGAGGTCATCTAAAAATTCAAGAGCGTATTTCAAGATCCTTATTTATCCTTAACGTCTCCATTAAAAGGATCACTAATAAATAACACACAGGTAAAGAAAATTGGATTAAATCAATCATCTTCTCTGCTAGAATTTAGAGATGATATTTAGCCATTAGAACATTTTCAACACACTACTGCTCCAAAGGACTCTACAGCTCAAATTGATGTCCTGCATGAGCAGATAAGGTTACCAAAACAAGAAGAGGTAAATCCTACAAAGCACTGCACATTGCAACACTCAGGCAGTTCCCACAAGTCTTCAGCTACACCACTTGTTTCATTCTCTCTTGGCTATCCACAGACGAGAGGAGCAATAAGGCTTATGTGGAACAGCCAGTTTAACTTTCTCGCTTTCTGTCTCACATTTCCGCTGCTTCCGCTTTATTTATCATTCTTTCTTCCCTGTCTGTGTGTGCACCTGTGTGAGTGTTAAAACCCTCTTTTCTGCATTCTAAGAAACAGATCTTTTATATCCATGTTTCAGGACAATTGGCCCATTCACTGCTAATCACAGAGTGAGACCACTCTTCTATTCCTTAACCTCTTCTTTTTATCATTCAAAGCCTTTATCTAAATCTGAAACTATTACTGATTTAAATAATCTGATTGACATAAATGAAACAACCTGAACACAGTTAACTTCTGAAAATTGAAGAACATTTCCTAATTATGTAACACTTACATTAACAAATTATACGACTTTTCTCTCTTTTGACAATGCATCAAATAGCAGGAAAATACAAAGAAAATTGAAAGTCCTCTAATACACCCTCTAAGTTATAATCACCTTCAAGCTGTTGGAGAAGAATCTAGAAGCAATTAATGCAAGTTACCCCATTTTACAAGTATCTCTAAGATTCAAGATTTTCCACACTTTAGTTCACCAGTTATTGAGGACACAAAATAAGAATAACCTGATTTAAAGAAAAGAATGTCTCTAAATTTCAGGCTGCTCTCAGAATCCTGAAGAGAATTTTGCTTTAGGATACAGAACAGTTTCTTCTACAGTTGGGATACAAGTTAACATCAAGTTAGAGTGGCCAGAATAACGTCTGAGCAACCTACACCAGCTCCAACTCAGCCTAAAGCCATGTTGGACTCAATACCAGTGCCAGCCCACAGCATCTATGCAGTCCTCCATGCTCTTTTAGGTTATTGGAATTAATGAGAGAATTTTATTCCAAGATAATGGTAGGAAATATGAATTCAGTTATCAACAACAACTAGCATACGCAAAATATCTCGACAAAAAGCCATGTGCTTTGCCTTTGAATAAATAACCTTTAGGCTGTCCTATGTTAAACATATAGAAAAAACAGCTTATGGTAATAATAAAATAGCTGTTTAATTCTTTAGGCATGCCCTAAAGGAAAGCAGGCTTTAGAAAAAGCCTTCTTTTTTTACTTTAATGCCATGAAAATATTCTCCTGACATTCCTGACCACTCAGTTAAGAGAACCGGAGATTTATTCGTGAAGAGGAATATAAACCAGAAAAGGTGCATGCTAGGACAGAAGTTTTAATTCATTTCAAGCTGATCACAACAAGGTGTATTAAATAGTTTTCAACTTTTTAATACCAGTTCTTAATTAAACACTTCTGGCTGTAACTGTGTATTTTGCAGGATGAATACCTTGGATTTTTTGTTTGTATAAATTGAACAGCGTCACTGAGTTATGCTGCTGTATTTGGTGGATGTAATGATGGGTCAGACTGCACGATGAGGGCCCAAACTGCAGATGACATCTCCATTAAAATGATTCATTTTTCACAGGATTAGGTCACAACAGCAGGGCTGCAAGTGCCACAGTTCTTTTCAGAATCATCTCTTGCTGCATCCTCTCTGAGTGGTGCCAGTGACATATTCAAGGCTTGTTCTGTGATACTCCAAATGTTTAAGGACTAGAAAATGACACATGGAATAAATGGACATCCCAGGGGACCATTAACAGGCTATCAGGCTTTCACTTTTCATTTTGAGTTGACATCCAGGATAGGTTAATGACAATCAAAAGCCGTTTCTATCTGGCCTTGGGGGAACAGAACTGATGGGTTACCCAAAGTACAAAAAGCCACAACACAAAAAAGACACTTTAAATGGGAACTATGGTAGAATCTAAGTACTAAATAAGCCAGTTCACGGTCCAGACTCTCAGCTATGAAAACTCGTGTCATGAGTTGCATACTGCCAGCTGTAGGGGATTCGTAGGCAGTCTGAGGGCTGCAATTGAAGGAGTATCAGTCCCCAAATGAGATCAAGTGCTCTGGTCCTGTGATGGTGCCTGATTCATGCCTTGCACATGCTGTCCTCAGTACTCTCCAACTTTGATAGGAAGAAAGTTCTGCTCACTAACAAAGCACAGGTCTCTCTCTAGGTTGATCCAATGTACAGGGCAGATGTGTAGGGTCACAGCTGGCATCTACAGAATGCTACACAATGAATTAGTAAAAGTAAGAAGACAGCAAAAGAAGCCTCCAAGAGACACATTTTGTTTTTCTCCGAACAATATTAACAATAATATCATCTGAATCCTTCCCTTGCCCAGCTGTAGCATGAATCTGAACAACTTTTAAGGAACATAAATGAAAGTTAGCAAGAAGCACAGAGGTACTGAGTTTTGACCCTTTCCTAGGCCCATATGCCTTGGAAGAATACTTCTTCTGCAACCATTTCCCCAATGGTTGCGCTGCCTTCCTTTATTGAATCTATGGATTATTTTGTGTAACTCTTAAAATCAGATATACATTGCACCATGGATTTACACAGTGGGTTTACATGCAGATGTATTTTCTGCCTTGAATACAATTACAGACTGAAAATAAACACTCCAAGCAAACACAACATAAATTCAAAGTAAAGTCATAAAAAAGACTAATCAAGAAATTAAGACAAAATTATCAGGAGAGGGGGAAGAGTAATTTTAAGTTAAAATCAGTGGACAAGAGCAAACAGGTGAGCAAAAAGTATATCTTTCAAGAGTAGGGGAACCTGTGATGGGAGATGAAACTGGTGGGAGACTATGCAAAGCAGACATACAAAGTAGGATGAGGGATCAAGGGAAGGACTGCTGCAGAAGTTACACAAAAAAGATAAAACTGAAGAACAGCTCAGTATAAGAAATTTTCAAGAACACACCTCTAGCCAAACAGCAGTGTAGTCATAAGCTATACAAGGTGACATATATATGCACTGGAAAACCAACCCAGGAAAATCCATAATTGCAAAGCCACAACTCTTATTCACACACTCTTGTATGCGCCTCACAAAAAAAAAAATGTAAGGTAAGGATAGCCCTCAAAATCAGGCATAGAATCACAGGGACACAACAGACATCCGCATGAACTGAACAATCAATACATAACCTGGAAAAGAAAGAATCAGTAAAGTCATCTCTTGAGGATGAAGTTACTTGATCTCTGCGACCCACAGGAGAAGCTGTTATTACATCTGCATAACTCAGGCTGCTGGTGACAAGGTGAAACATCAATAATTCAGACAGTTAGCCCACACAAAGAAATTTAAAATCATTACATGACAGCTTTCTTCTGCTACTGTCTCTGGTAAGGAACAAGGTAACTTGTTCTTGCCCATACACCAGCACTTCACCCGGCCTAAGAAAGTTAATTCCTCTCTCATTCAAATACTCTGCAATTACACGTACATACACATGCTATTTGTTTTTTAAAGTTGATTAACAACTGCAGCATATTCCATCACTCTTCCTCCATCACTTTACATTATCGTTCCTCTGATTCTACCTTCACTGAAGTCACTAGGGAAAATGTTCCTGACTGACTAATCTGTAAGACAGAAGAACAGCAGCACACAAGCAAGGTAGAGTCCTGTAGCTTTAACCAGCCATTAGGATGGGCTCAGCAAGCCTCTCCACAGCACAGGTCACATTTGAATGAAGACCAGACTCACAAAGAAAGTTTTAAGTACAACAATAGTAATTCAAGCAAACTTAGAAACACAGTACTGGAGACAGAGAATGTACTTTAGAGTCTTGATCCAGAAAGGCAAGCTGAACTTCTCTCTTTTTCTCATATGCTGAGAAAATACCTGAACAATTCAGATACCAAATATGAAATAATTGGATATCAGGCAATTCTTTGACATATTAGGTTTACTTTTCACTGGCTTTTACTGTAATTATCTGGAAATAAGAATACTTTTTTCCAAATGAAATATTAAACTGAAGTCAAATTAAAATATTTCTAGTTCTAGTTTGGGGGAAGGGGAAAATCAAAAATAAAAGTTACTTCAATCCAGTGTTTAGCTTAATGAGACCTAGAATTTGGAAAAAGTGTAAATCAATAGGCCAATTTATATACACCTCTTCTTAGAAACTACGGGATTATGCAGGTTTTTCATTGAAGCACCATACACAGCCCTCTGCACTACAGAAATGATGGGCAGGCTGCACTAGTTTGGCCTCTTGTGAGCAGAGATGTGATGGAAGCACCCTGCTGTGGCACAGTCAAGGACATGATCTGCCTGCATAGAGGCGTCCCCTCTCACCCCAGGATCCGCAAAAGACAGTGAAATTCGAAGCGGTGTAAAAGAGCCCACAGGCCATCTTCAGTAATTTCAAGAAAAACCACCCTCCAAGCTGGTGGTTTTTTCGTCCTGGCAAAAATATAATGGGAGGGAAAAAAGGAAGAAGCACGAAGGCTCAGGAACGCACCAGTCTTTGGCATCAGCAGGATTTGGCTTCCACTCTGCTGCCACCTGGAATGAAGAGAAATTGCTTCTACTTCACCTCAGGATTTTCCATAAACAAGATACAATTATATATGAAACAGGCTAGAAAAACAAAGGCATCACTAATGGGGCTCTGAGAGGGTTTTGTTAAAGCAGAGAGCACGAGCTTAGCTGTTAATGGCGAAGCCACTGGAAACAAAATGTCAGCAGATTCACACCTGTCATTTGCTCTCCCATCCCATGTCTCCCCAGCCCTGATCCTGTGGAGGCACAGAGTCAGCAAAACTCACACAGGCACCGTGCTTAATTCACCCAGGCAGCTGGGACCGTACACTTCCCAAGTCCTTCTCTCTCTATCCCATTTTCTCCACTAAGCAATGATCCTGCTGGTGAATGGTACAGGCTTCCGCAGGAGAAAAGCTCTTCTCTACTTGCTCTCCCAGTGCGAAGAGGAGAGCCTGAACAGTGAGAGCTGTCAGTTCCTATCTTTCTTTGCCACTCAGCTTATTTCCTGATTCCTAAAATGAAGCTGCAGCTGCACTGGATGGATGTGCTTAAATGCGAGCCTCCGGAGATGGGAAAGTGCTGACTGCTGAATTGCCCTCTTTCACCTTATTCTCGTGCCATTCTCTACTCTCTCAACTTTTCTCCCTGTCCCCACCCCCTCCTGTTCAAAGAGGAACCAGCAACCTGTCTGCTTTGAATTTTTTGTACAAGTTGTCCTTGGTGAATGCTCTCCTATATGCTCCTCCAAAATTATATCTACTCCAGCTGCCTCAAGCTTAATGGATTTGAAAGTCCAAGAATTAGGTGTTGAATGCATGCAGTTAATTGTTCCCATCACTCCCACCCCACGCCAAAGAAACACATATGTGTTTCATGTATTTTATTCACGTTCTAATTATTTCCTGTTACCCAAAGAAAGCCTTTGTACTGCAGCCACAGTCCTATAAGGCACCAGCCTTGAGAACAGACCCAGGTTCCCAGCTGTATCCAAAGTATTAGAGAATTCCAGTCTGACATCAGTCCTTGCAGGTGATATTACTTAGATCTTTGTCTGTAGTTTTACAATCATGTAGCAAAGTAAAAATATTAGGCAACTATTTTAAACAAAACCTGAACATATTTGAAAGATGGCTGGAAAACAATTATAAAATTAGCTACGAAAAGGAGGCAATTTTTTTTTTCAGAACATAATAGGAAAGGAAGAAAGAAAACTCTGGTCAAATCTACAATCTCTAAATGAAATCACGTGAAAGGCATTTTATAAAATCTCCTCTCCTGCCACTTTCCTACATGATTAAAATCATACATTTAAACAATCTGTTCTTCCTTTTTCCCTCCCCTCAGCCAGAAGATATAATTTAAAGATTTTGACTCCTGGCTGTCCAAACAAAATGTTGCACAGCAACAGCCACTGCTGCTATCACTGGAGCAAAATCGATCTGGGACCTCAAATATCAAATTTGAACGTTTCCCTGTTTTCACACTGTGTGGGTGAGAAATTCAGAGTCTACAGGTCAGACACAGTTTACAGCTGCGTTTTGGATAGACACAGTATCAATCCGGTAAAAGTGAGCCCAGAGATTTCTTGGATTCTAATGAGATTAACTCAGGCTGTTATGTATGGTATGCTTGCGTATCTGAAAGGTCTGTAGGTACTACAGTAAGAGGTAATCTATTATCCTTCTCAAATAATCAGTCCCCTGTCCTTATGAAATATATACACCAAAATACAATTTACAGTTCCCCATCCTAGAAATCAGTTCAGACTCCAAAAAGCAAATGCTATTCTTGTTTCAGCACCAAGTTATCCTAACCCAAAGAAACAGTGAGTGCACCCTGCTACCAAATGCAGCAGCCAACAAAATGGTGAAAGTAGCCAATGGACACAGCCTGGACATCCTGTGCTCCCTCCCAAGCCTGAGCCAAAGGCCTCTCTGAACCAGCCCCCCCTCCCCAGTCAGTCACGTGCTGGGCCATCGCCAGAGCAGGTTGGTCACAATGTCCTGTCAAACCATGAAGTCATGTCCAACTGGACTTTTGCCTTGGAGCTGGGGGGTGCCAGTCTCTTTTCCTTAGAGCACTGAGAGGGACACTAATTCTATGAGTCACACTGCTAAATTTATAGCATCCTAAGCTCAAAAAAGAGAGGTTAATTCATTCGAAAAAGAGGAAATAAGAGGGTGAGAGAAACAAAGATGACACTAAAGCTGAGCCTTGTGATGATGAAGCAGTGCTAGGACAGAAGGGTGCTCCTGGCATTACATGCTGTGAACCATTCAGCTACAGAAGGCACGACTCCCATGTCCTTCCTTGAGGGTTTGGAGTGTGCAGACCCCCTCAAAACCACCCCAGAACCCCTCTCTTCTCCCACCCATAGTTAAAATCTCCCATCCTGCTTCTAGTTAAATCAGCCCCCCTGCCTTGTACTTTCACAGGTACACACATGCACACGCCACGGCTCCTACGCAGCTTTGCTCTCTTTTATGAGTTGAAGTTTAACACCAACCTGTAACGTTAAGTGCACAGTGGAAGGGCATCATTTTCTGGTTTCCCTCTTTTCCTGCACATCTTTTCAACTGTAAGATTATACAAGGATTTTAAATATAGCTAAAGATATCTTCTTATTCTCAGTATAATTTTGAAAATCTGAAAAAAGTTGATTTATGTGTTAAAAAAAATCCTATGATGAAGAAATAAGAAGCCATACTCGCTCAAATTTTCTTCAGCTTTGGTTCACTTTGTAATGAAATTGAAGATCCTGGCTTGGCAAAAATAACACAGGTAGAAGCACTAAAGTATAAAAAAAATAAAAAAGCCTTCCATTTCAAAATTCTTGTATAAGGCTTATGTAAGAGGTACAGCAGCTGACATGTAATATGTCCTAAATAGCCTTCTAGAAGGGAGACTACTGTATCCAGCTCTTAGATACATGTATCCAACAGAGCAAAACGAAATGGAAAAGGCTTGCTTTGGGAACCAAGTCTCTATTGAAACTTGATTGTATTAATTGAATCCAAATTTTTGGAAAGCCACTTTGAAGTTAGTGTAACTGCTGGTGACACTGGAAAAATTACATGATTGTGCCTTCAAGTCAAAATTCAGAGAGCTTTTTTCCTCCAACTCTTGTGCAAGCCAATACTAATCCCACTTCAGCAACACCAAATAAGTGTTGGACAAAAGCATCAAGAAGATGTCTACACAGCTACTCTTAAGAAAATTACTGGGAAAATATATTTGATTGCTACCAGTATGAATTGAACTTCTCAGAACTTCCAGTCACCTTACAAAGAGATTGATAGAAAATATTGGCTCATCCAACCCTCATAATCATGACCAGACTTCTCAAAAAATAGACACCCCATATTCATATGCTCTGCCATCAACACACAAGTACAGTTCACAGCCAGAGGTTAAAGCCTAGGAATCTTATAGAATGGACATAAAAAACCCCAATACAATAATATTTAAGAAAGAAAAACTGGTCTCAATGCTTGTTGGAGATCCCACATTTTAGTTCTGTTAAGAAAATGGGAGTTTCAAAGTTAAACTGATGGAAAATGAACACTGAATTCAATGCCTAGGGAAAAAAAGAGGAAACCTAAAAAAAAAAAGAAAAATAAATAAAAATAAAAAATGGGATCTTTGTACAATCAGACCCAACTTAGGATAAAGCAAAAATTCATTGAAATCACAACTGCAGGAACCTGGGACTGAAAAGAGTTTTGGATATAAACAGAGTTGTCATTCCAAGAGCCATGCCAGTATCAGCAGAGTTTAAAACTCATTTAATGCTCAGAGGAGACCTCGAATGGCTTCAGAAGGAAGAGCCACTGCCATTCTACACAGAATAGGTTTTGTGTTTTGTGACAGTGACAGAAAAAAAAAAGGTAGATACTGTAAACAGAAGCACAGATCATTTGACTTAAAAAACCTGAGTCTGACCAAAGCAGGCCAACCTGGTACTTACGCCACATATTATCAGTAGGAAATTCTCTGAATCTCATTTCCGAGGCCTTTCTCTCAGAAAGTCATTAAGCTCTAATTAACGGCTCTGTGAGGTGGAGGGATCCGCTTTGGCATCCATTAGGATGGAGGCTCAAATGTCAGACCAGCAAAGGCATTAGGCAGCCTCTGGCATTCTGCCCAGTGCACGATTAGCATTGACGCATTCAGCATCCTTTGAAATCTTTAGCCCTGTAAGAAAATTTGCAGGTTTTCTCTCTGTCTGTGTGATGGATAACATCTCTAAGTAATCTGCTGGTCCATTACCAGAAAACACCTCTCCACCCCAACTGAGCAGGAAGGAAAGAGCAGTGTGGTCCAGTTGCAGAGTTCCTCTCCAAAACAAAGTTAAAAACAGCCAGAATCTGAACCCTGGAGATGCCAAAGGACTCAAAGAGCAAGATCTTTGCAGGAAGCACTGCCCGCAGTTTGGGAGCTGGCTGACGAAGCAGCAGAGCAGGAGAGGGGACAGTAAAAGGCTCAAAGAGCTGGGACTGAAGTACTGCCCTGTCAGTGGGCACCAGTGGTGAGAAGTTAGGAAGCACCTGACTGCAAGCAAGGTAGGGAAGCATGGACGAGCCATGACTCTCCTCGTACTCCATTTGGACACAAGCAGGCTGTTTTAAGAGCATTGGCTATGAATCACCAATTTGATGTCCATTTTCACTGAAACCTGACAGCCTGCCAGAAATCACTGTTAGACAAGGTATTAAGCCAGACACCAGGATGCTGACAGCCTGCACTTTTCCATACCAGTAATGCTCCCTCACTTCCTAGCAGCCTTGGCCTCCAGCTCCTGTGATCCATCCTTCTTCCTAATTTGTAGAACGTCATTACTAAGTCACTCACTTCTAATGAGAGAGCCCATTCAGAGGTGCATATTGGGCTAACCTAGATAAAAGGGTCACTTCTGTTCTCTTGAATAGCAGGCAATGGTGATGTGGAATGTATTTTCCCCTACGACCAAGACACATCACTGAGAGTTGTTCAAAATAACTTTTGTAACCTGTCCAACCATCTTTCGCTCCTGGCTATGTCCCATTTCCCTGCCTGTAAAAGCATAGGTCTGCTGAATTAAGTAGCACATCCAGGTTCTGGAGACAGAGGAAGGAAAGATGCTGAAGCATCATACTGCTGATTCAGCTGGATTGTTATTAACTAAACCCAATGGAAGCTCTGTCCAGTCATCTCTGGACAGTGGTTATACAAAAACTAGCCCTTGGGAAAGTTAAAAGGCACAACTTTGCATCTTACTCCCTTCAGTGTCTCTCTCCACGATCTCAAAATACTTCCCAAAGACAATCTCAAAGCAATGCTGAAAAAACACAGAAATATGTAGTTACATGTAAGGCTTCTACATGGAATCGAGGCATGGGATGAGTGCAAGTTCTTTACTCCAGATAAAGAATACAAGTAGTATTTCTAAAGCAAATTCTAGACAGAGTTGCATATAAACCCTTTTTTTCCAATGATGATCAAAGCAGGAGCAGAACTCCCACCTCCTGACCTCAAGTCTTAGCTTTTATGTCCTACAATACCCTCAGATATGGGGAAAAAAAATTATTAGTTTGAAATTAATGTCAATAGAAACATTTGAGAGTTTGGGAGTTTTACTTGCTTCCAGATTCCTGATTTAATTTCACTTCATGATCATCATGTGATCTTTGAAAGAAAACTCTTTGTCTCTTTGTTTTCTTACTTTTAAAATGTACCTCACTTGTACTTCAAAGGGCAAAGCACCTTTATTCAAATGTGGGGAACCACTAAGGAAGATGTCTGTGGCAACAAGTACAACTATCAACCTCTTCTAAACTAGTTTCTTCCTCGGGGAAACTGATCACCCAACTTGTCCATCCACAATACAGTATTTCAAAAATTGAAGGATTTGCTGTCAGAAGGATAAAAAAATCTTCTTTCCACCATCAGCAGAAAATATCAGAGTAACTGCACAGACATTTTGAAATTCAGTACAGTCAGTCTGACAGCTTCTCTCAGTCTGTTGTTTCTGCATAACACTTAACCACTGCAGAATCAGCTCAAAGCACTACCAGGTTAAACACCAGTCAAGTATACAGTGGTACAGACCTCACGAGAGAGACAAAAAGAAAAACACCATGGAAAAAAAAAAACCCCAAACAGTATGAGATTTCCCCCTCTCTTCATATCCTCTGCCACCACATATGCCTTTCTCTTATAAGTAGAGACTTTCACAGCTTATGAAGAGTTTTATCCTTGCAAGGAGGACATTGCCAGCAGCCAAAAGGAGGCACCATCCAGCTTCATTTATTTCTATCATTTGTCTGCCCTCCCCGCATTACCACCACTGGAAATAAATGTAGGAAATTAGACCAGGCCAGGAGCAAAATAAAGACACTGGCCCTCAGATATGGTTATGCAAATGCCGAGCTGGCCAGCTCGTTAAGGAAATAGATGCTGGCTGGGGAAAGGGCTGTGAGGAACAGGCAGAATGATTACTACTGAGCTCAGTGCAAGCCAGGCAGCCAAAGCTGCCTCACATTCAGATGGACACCAGCCCACACAGGGAAGTAAGTTTTAAACTGGCAGATGAAGAGCAGTTTTGCAAACTCAGTTTTTGGTAACTGCTGGTACAGCCACGGGACGGAGGCAGCAGAGAGGTGAGACCTCAAGTGAGCCGGGCATTGTTTTAAAAGGCTCAGATGGAGCTATGATCAGGGTGGCAGTGAAGGGTAAACGAACCCACAGAGACACCACTGGCACCTGATGCACAGGAACTCTCCTCCACACCAAAAAGCACCAAAACAAGTCAAGACATGAGAATATCCGTGTGCAGTCCAACCTTGCAAAAGGAGAGACTGCTTTAGAACTTGAAAAATAGAGGTACACTGGCTTGAGGTAAAACAAGACCCATAGTGAAACATCACACAAAACTCAGGCCAAGGCTGTAGAAAGATCCTGCAGAGTTTGGCTTTATGTTGTAGAAGTGATAACCTCAGGGCCAGAAGCAGACTACAGATATACCTCAGCCTAGGCATTTTGAGGTTTATTTTGGTCTTGCATGTTTCTTATTTCCTTTATCTTTTCCATTTGTCATGCCTCTTCTTCACACCCGTGCCTGAAAGCTGTAGCAAGAAGAGACCAACAAATTTAGCTGTGGAACAGTTTCCATGTTTGCTTTGTGAAGCAAAATAAAAGCAGAGAGGTACAAAAAAAATTTGTTACCTAGGTGTATATTTTGAAAAATATTTGCTATTAGTTTGAGCAGCCATCGTCTTGTGATACTATGTACATATTGACATGCAGAGGGAGAAAGCAGATGAGTAATCAACAGCAGTGAGATGCAAAGCTGGAAAGAACACAGTAAACTGAACTGTATAAGAAAGAATCAGCTTAAAAGGCAACAGCTAAACAAGCTGAACAAGCGCACAACAGCGGGCATGGAAACAGGAGCTTTGTTGCACAGCTTTACAAAGCAGACACAGAGTTCGCATGACGTGTCAGAGACTGCACAGGCAGCAGCAAGGCTGGGAGCTCACATATCTGAACCAGTCCCAGCATTCTGACAGCATATCACCTCACCATTCAGCACTTCTTCCCTTTCCCACAGAAACTGGGTTTCAAACCTGAAGTAGCAAATGCAAGAGAAACTGTATTGGGAACCCATGCTCTCAAGTTCATTCTGTTACACAGGGGCAGTGTTACAACATCTCACCTTCAGTAGGCATGAAAAGAATTAAAAAGAAACCAAAGCACCAAGTCTATTTTAGCTGATTTCCAGAGTTGTCAACAATGCATGTCTTTACCTAGAGTCTTGGAGAGAAGTCATATTTTCTTATTACAGCAATGCAAACAAGTGAATGCAATCAGTGCTAAAACTGGAAGCTGCGGCATGACATGTTCTGTATAGAGTGGACAGACAGTTCATGAGCTAAAGTTTCCCACAGGCTTGAGGCTGTATAGTAAAAAGACTGACTTAGGCTAGACTGACTGGCTTAGATTTACAGGGGTAAATTACACTGAATTAGCAAATCCAAGAGCGGCTTCAGTTTCCCACAATGAACACCTTCCACTTAAAGCTGTCATGAATGTGCCTTTAAGTGAGCAATCCTATGGATTCTGCTACATGAGAAAACTGAACTGCCTTTAAGCTAGCACAGGGCTTTTATTCACAGACCTTCACTGATCTAGAGATCACTTGTGGGGAACACTGGGACAGCAGTTCTCAGCTTACTACTGTACTCCCTACCTGTGATTACCTTTCCCACAGGAGATTCCACAAAATGTTTAGTGTATCCCTCTGTTCTCAGTCCTGAGCAGATCAAGGGCAGCCCTATCGAGAAATACTTGGGGGTGCCGGTGCATGAGCTGCTGAACAACTTACCTTGCAATGACCTGACAACTTACACTTGCAGCCCAGAAAGCCTAACATATCCTGGGCTGCACCGAAGGCAGCCTGGCCAGCAGGGAAAGGGAAGGGATTCTACCTCTCTACTCCTCTCTCATGAGACCACACCTGCAGTGCTGCATCCAGCTCTGGGGTCCTCAGCACAGGAAGGACATGGACCTGCTGGAGTGAGTCCAAAGGAGAGTCACTAAGGTGTTTAGAGGGATGGAGCACCTCTCCAATGAGAAAAGGCTGAGAGAAATGGGATTATTCATCCTGGAGAAGAGAAGGCTTCAAGCTGTCCATATTGCAGCCTTCCAGTACCTGAAAGGAGTCTACAAGAAAGATGGTGAGAGACTTTATCAAGAGCATGTAGTGACAGGATGAGGGGGAATGGCTTTTAAATGAAGGGTATGTTTAGATTAGATACTAGAATGGAATTTTTTATTGTGAGGGTGGTAAGACACTGGAACAAGTTGCCCAGAAAAGCTGTGGATGCCCCAGTCCTGGAGGTGTTCAAGGCCAAGCCGGATGGGGCTCTGAGCAATCTGGTCTAATGAAATGAGTCCCTGCCCAGGGTAGGGCAATTGGAACTAGATGATCTATATAAGGTACCTTTCCATCCAGGGCATTCTACATTTCTATGATTCTAATCACTGCAGTTCACAGGTCAGCCACTGAAATCACCAACCTCCCACAGGCAAACAGTAGCAATGGTAACTGGGACACAGATTTGGCAAACTTACTGGCAGGCAGTAGACTGCAGCATGGGTGGGGTAGACTGTGAAGACAATGTCCTCCTCGTAACCTTGAACCCTTAAGCTGGGGCAAATCCCTCACTGATTTATTCTTGTCTTTATTTTGGATACTATACACAGTATTTGTGAAATCAATAAAGAGATGCCCATCGCTGCCCGCAGAAACAACACAAAGAGTCTGTCCGTAATTTCAAAAGGTCAGTCTGGATTGATTAGCAGTGCTAATGCTCATGTGAGATGCATGAGTGTGTCAGGATGAAGGAAGCTCTGCAAGTTTTTGAAAGTGAACCAGCAGACTAAACAAATAAACAGTCCTCTTACCTTTCTAATAAATGTTTAGCTTCAAAGTACATTGTACGCACCTCCTCCACAGTCCCCATTTAACAGACATTTAGAGCAGCTAAAGGACAGTGAAGATTGTCTTAGAGGCCATCCATTTGCTCGAGAAATTAAAGGACCCATGCATTGCCCCACTTGCTACAGCTTAATTAGAGCTCGCATGAAGAACCGGAGCAGGAAATATCACACAGAGGCAGACAAATCTGCAGCCAGCCAGAGAAAAGTATTGCTTGAACAAAACTCATGTAGGGAGGTTACCATCAATTTCCCTTCTCACAATGCACAGTAAAGAAAAGATTTGAAATTCAGTCATATCCTGCTTAAAAAGGTCTTTGAGAATCTACAATTTGCCTTGAAGGAAACAAGATGGGGGCGGGGAGAGGAAACTAGTATGTGGTTGCATGTGATAAGGCATACGTAGCTTTTCAGTGTTCCCGTGAGCCACGTTCTCTCTGCCTCAGTTTGCCTTGCATTCCCAGCTACACTGTTCTTCCAGGCTGTGCAGCCTACCAGCGTGCAAATGCTGGGAGACAACAGAATTCATAAAGTGTCTCCTTTGCCCAGCCTGTGCACCTGGGTGTGTAGTCCACTAACTGGTGTGTTCATTCGGGTCTTCATGAGGATTGTATTGTTATCCAATATCTGAACTTCCCCAGGAAACTGAAATGGAGCTTCCCCAACAGACCCTGCAATGGTGGGCATGAGAAGGCAGCCATTCCCTACTGCGAGACAATCACTCAATTAATCATTGTTCAGAACTTCAAAATCTTGAGCAGCTGGATCAGCATGCTAGCAAACCTTCACTGGTTGTACATTGGTAAGAAGGAGCCAGAGCACCACAGAAGTCAGGGGGCTGTGCAGGAAATCAGCCAGTTGCCACACCAGAGACAGGCCAGGAGACCTGGGTGAGAATGCAAACACAGGTCACCAGGCAACTCCATTTTCCTTTTGAAGCAACAAGCAAAGATAAGGTACTACTGGTTCAAGCAGCTCCGTGAAACAGCTTTTTAGAAACAAAAGCCATTTTCACAAATGTTTCAAGCTTCTCTATCTATAAGCTAAACACGAAGATCAGCCCATCACACTTTTTGTCTCTTGACCTTGAAGCTATTCATACATTGTCTCACTCTGACTCATGACACAGTCTACTGTGCCATATCCTGCTATAAATTTAATCTCTGTATTTACATTTGAATGGGAGACACTTAGCTGTCCACCAACACAGCAATATACATCCTCTTGTTCTGGGATCAGCTTCAAGTAATTAAATGGAAAAAGTTGCTGCAAAGCACAATGATTATTATAGAGTTGTCATAGTTGCCTGACCTGCTGCAGATACGAGCAAGTGAATGCCATCATATCTCTTATACCTGCAAGTCAACATGCTTTCTTCATAGTTTCCATTGCCATGCTCTCTCTATACCGGCAAAGTTACCAAATCTTTTAAACAACTTTGAATTAATTTGAACCTGCCCATTTTTATGCAAATGTTGTATACAGCTTATGGCTCATGATATTTAGAGAGTGCTTGTTATAACTTCCTAATAGAGTTAGCTACATATTTTAAAATATATCAGTTTAGCATACAATAAAAAGGAGATAAACACTCAACATCTATTTATCTGTCTTTTGCTGTTCTATCAACCCCAAGCAAGATCAACATTTTCAGAAGTTCCTGTCTATTCGGCAGTAGAAAAAAGTAGAAAACCTTTTTCCTTAAAATTTTTGCAGCAAGAGCTTTGATAGATCTTAGGCCATATAAAACAGATTCACAGACTAATTGAGGCTGAAAGACAATTCTGGAGTCAACTCCTCCAGTCTTCTCAAAGCAGAAATAACTCTGAAGCAAAATAAAGTTGCACAGGGCCTTGCCCATATTATCTGATGACCACAGACACAAGACAGACTCCCACGAGGAGCAGCGAGAATGCAAAGGTGAAGCTATATTACAGAACAAAAAGACAGATACTTCAATTTTTCACACATTCATTCCTACACACTATTCCCCTTTGCATCCCTGTCTAGCACAGATTCATTGGAGAACTTCCACCTTATACAACCCCTCGCATCAAGTAGAATAGGTATGCAACAATTGCCATAAACAGATGTTCATGTCACCAGTACTCAAGAACTTCAGATTTTATAACCTCTCAAGGTAGCTCTTCTTATAGTGCTACCATCCTATAGGCACAAACAACTTTCCCTTAAAATCTAATCCTAAACTCTCCTTGCAAATAAAAGTCATCATATTCTTACCTTGTTAGATTCTGAGAATATCTAATTTTCACTGCAACTACCTGGCATATATTAACAATCACATTCATATACATTTATTAATTATATTTATTACAATAATATTATATATTTTATAATATATTATGGAGTGTTATTTATGATATTAAATATATTGTTATATTTATCATATTATTTTCTTTTCCACACAGTTCCTTTTATCTTTCTACACAGTCTATATTTTCTAGAACTCTGATCTCTCTCACATTTGTCTATCACTCTCAAAGCACGGTGCCAAAACTGAATACTTCTGTATTTGTATATTTGATTTTTCTTTTTTCTAACCACTTGTCTTTACTGAATTTCATTCCATTGGATTTTACATAATTTCTTCAGTCTACCAAGATAATTATGAATTTTAATTCTGTCTTCCAAAAGGCTGACAATCCTTTTTGGCTTGGTATTATCTGCAAATTCCATAAGCACGCTTGTCCTCCCATTGTCAAAATAACAAATTAAAATATTGAATAGCTCTGGACCCAGGACAGATTTCTGATGACCACACTTGAATGTTCTCTCAGCTTGACAAGGAACTATTGATAGATTACTCACTCTAGTTTTTCCGCTGGTTGTACCAATGTTACGTGGGTTTCGCTTCCTGAGTTTGCGTACAAGAGTGCCACGCAGCACTGTGCCAAGCCTTACTTAAAATCAAGACACATCACAGCTGCCACGTCTACTTGTCCTTTACACTGACAGCATGGACACTGCTGGTTCAAGCTTTGGTACTAATTAAGTTGTAACAGAAATCAGTTTGAGTATCAAGTTGATCAGAAATGGTCAGTCACACAGGTACACGTGGGTTCAGCTGCTCAGCACAATGCACTGCAACATTTCTGCCAGAATTTCAGCCTGTGCCCAGAAGGGAGGAATCCTGCCTCAGACCTCTTTGCCTCCTCCCTATGCTGGACACTCACTAGTTGTTGGGGAAACCTCTGTGTGGCATCTCACATACTTCACTTTGCTAGTAATGGGCAAACTCTAGGCTCCCACTTTAAAACATGGGAATTTGGATTTAGGTGCCCATGAAGCTCGTTTAGCTCTCAGAATTATGAAGGAATTTTGTTATTTGTGTGGATTTCTTTTTCTTAAAGGAATTCTATTGTGTTTCTTTTATCTTCTGACTTCCCCTCACCAACCTGTTGTGCAAGTCTGTTGCTATTCCTACACATCCAAAGATACAATTTAGTCCCTTACTGCTATGACTACTCTTTTTCCCTGCCTTCTCCCTCTTGTTGCTCTTCCAACAATAAGCTTATCCCTCAAGCTCATAGCCAAGTATGTCCTTCCTGTTCTGCACAGCACATTCCTACTCCAAACCCCACCAAAACTCGTGTCACCAGCACACCAGCTCACTCTTTTCCCAGTGATCCACAGTAACACATCACAACAGGCACTCTAGCTTTGGAAATTTCAGGACAACCTTCAGCATGGAATACCTGCTGCACCTTCATATAGGGACTGAAAGATGCCGTGATTCAAATTCTTAAGTTCTCTTCTCCCTTTAAGGCTGTCACAGCAACTCCTACATTAACAGAAAGTGTAAACTCTCCCATCTTTTAATTCTTTGGGCATGTAGAACAGCAAAAGCAAAAAGAGTTAAAATGAAAGTTTTCTAACTCATTGTTAGAAAGTGTTTCCATTTGTTTAAGCGACCAACGAAAGATAATGGAGTGAGTGCAAATTAGCAATTTCACAGCAGTTGGCCTTGCTGGAAAGTTTCTGCATCCAGAGAAGGAGAAGAGCCTTTACTTATCAGGCTCCTGCTAAGGAGCCTTCAGCCACTTTCATAGCAAAAGCTAAGGGAGAGGTGGAACAGTTCCCAATCCAAGTAACTGCAGACCCTGCCAGGCAACCTTGTGGCCCTTCCTCTGACATAATAATCTGCCGTAGGTGGAGCCAGCCTAGGCTCTATTGGGCGGCCCAGCTTCCATGGGAGAGAGCCAAAATTCATAACCTCTGTTGTACATTGCCGCCACTGTCTTGGATGTACAGTCTAACACAGAAAGAAGAAAGAATGAAAGAGAAGGCAAAGAAACACAATATTCAAATTGACTCAGGTAGTGAACATGCACGCAAGAAAAAGAACCCAGCACAAAGCAGAATTAAACAGATCCAGGTGGATTCCCAGGCTGGTACAGATGCTGTAGTGTCACTGAATATCATCTGCCTTTGCAGGTGTAATTTCAACAAATGCTCACAGCACTCCACAAAGAGGAGCAGCTGAAAGCAAAGATATTTAGGGGGCTAACAAACAAGAGTCTCTGCAAATACATATATTCCTACTTGAAAGAAATAAAAAAAGGGAAAATTCCTTTCATTGTATACCTTGTACTTCACTGTAGAATAACCTTAAAATCATAACCTTAAGTATCACTTTTACATATACATTTGTATTTACCCACTTCACAGTCATATGAGGCACCAAGTACAGCTAAATGAAACTTCAGTGGTTTCTAAATACAAGCCATATGCTCAACCTTTCTGACCTCTACCAGATTCTCCCTGGGTTTTGCTTCAAAATAGTATGCGGATACTATTTGCATGTAAATTATTGTACAACACCCTAAAATAGGACAGCATTGAAAACTGGGTCTAGGACTCTTCAGAGATGGCTGAAATTTAAGTGAACATGCAGGTGCACTTTACAGATGGCTTAAAAAATGTCAAGTGTCTTAAACATATCAAGTAATATTTGCAGTTACACACCCTCACTATCTGCTTTATTTGTGCTATTTCCTATTGCAATTCTGCAAACATGGCTGTAACCTGACATTTTTGTACTGGCAAGTTTAAATTGGTAATTTGAATTTTAACAGAACACAATGCCAGCTGAACCGGTTCTGGGTTCAAATTTCTCTGCAAATATTGCATGTGTCCAATTACAGCTTAAATCATGATGCGAGGAGAGTCACGTGGCATCACCTGTCCATTGTTACCTGCACAGGTTCCCTGGGCAGAGCTGGTGGGTGAGCAACATGCCTGGCCTTTGTATCTCGTACTTGGTTCCCATGGAAACTGCTATAAAGCCACAAATTTTGCATCAATTTTTTTTTTCCTCTAAAATTAATGGTGTGGTCCATTAGGAGGAAAATACAAGTGAGAGATTTCATTCAGGCCGTTATGTATTTGAATACTTTTTTAACCTTAAGTGTGGAAAAGAGTAGCGACGGCATAGTTTTGAAAGAAATCAAAGGTCTAAAATAATAAACTTAGCTAGATCTTAACTGACAATTATTGCCCCAGGATATACTTTAGAAAAGTGATTCGCCAGCACTGTAAAGTGACTAATTCTTGGAAAAGCAAGTTGTGAAAATCCTGTATTTACACCCTTGTCTAAATGTTTAGGATGGATAGAAACCAATTAAGACTGCAACTAGTGTTGATGCACTAATTAACATCAAGCTTGAAAATCACATTTGTGACCAAATCCGAGTGTACTAAAATTATGCTTTTTTTATACAGGTATTAATCAGGGGTGAGAAAGCCTTTCAAAAGAAAATTGTTAGTACACTAAAAAGCCTAGCAAAAGCATCCAAGACTGAAATAAAGAAGGACATTGACGCCAGTGGGTAGAACTACCCTATTTCTCAAAAAAAAAAAATGTGTTCAGACTCCTACCCTGATCCATCCAAACCTGTTCAGGAATCACCTTGGTTTCCAAGCACTAGACTGCCCCATGCAAGAGCCTTCCCTGTCCTGACTCTTCCCAAACTTCTTTCCTTAAACCCCTTTTCACTCATCTCTCTCTCACTCTTGGCGCTTTCCAAGCCACCCTTCTAGCTGCTGCTTGGTATGGGAGATAATGAGACAACCAGCCACATTTCCTGTGCGTGTTATGTAGGAAAGCTTAAGCACCTAAAGCCATTGCATACGGATGGTCTGCCGGAGCTGCTTCCATAGGCCTTCCCAGTCCCTCCTCTCTAAACTTCCACAGGACAGAGTACAATAAAGGGTGCATTACTCCCAGGCACACATCTAAAACACAGCTGAAGGGATTGTGGCAAGTCAACTACACATCTCATGAAATAAGGGGTCTTCATTTCTACAAGCCTTACCTCTTCCTGGTAGGCACGGACCAGGCAAAAAGGTGGGTGAAGCTTTGTAAAACAGCTGGGAAGGACCCAGGGAAGAACAGCAGAATTCTCGCTTGTTAAAGCTTTAAGTCTCCTTTTGCAGCTCCAGAGAGACTCCTTGGGAGATTACTTCATGGACATGACTGTGTTTGAAAACTCTCCCAGTGAGAGATAATTATTTCCACAGCCTGATAAAGGCCATGTAAATTAATCAGATATATCACTACTTAATCCTTAATAGATGCTAGTGCAGGGGAAAGAGAAAAAAAAAACCTAAACAAAACCTCTTAACTCATTGAACTTGGTATACAAGATTACAGAAGTGCCCCATACTGCAGTTAATTAAATATGGTACTGGATCAGTGCTAATGAATTTAATTTCTTCCTTCTTCCAAATGAAAATATGAAGTAAAAACAAGAAGCTGGGGGAAGGGGAAGAAGAGAGGGCTGGCAGGAGAGAAGATGCATTTATAGCTACTGTTTACTCCTGTGGTGTATTCCTCCAAAACCAAGATAAAATTATTTATTATTCTTACTTACAATACTTTTCAGCAATGTCTTTAAATGGTTCTAAATTTTTAAGGAAATGGGCAGGTCACAAGTTCAACTTGAGGATATTGCAATTGAGCAATAACTATTTCAAGCCCCCAGATCTCATCTGTCCACACTGAAGAGTAAGACCTACATGGATCTGAAGTGACAGATACACAGTGCTATGTGAAACTCCTCTACGAAGTACTAACATGACTTGCATTCATGACACTGGCAATTCTAACTGGAATTGTGATAGGAAACCTTTTGAACATGATCAGGATAATGATAAGATTTTTGATCAGGCCCTTCCTGTGCTATGCGGATACTCTGGAATGATCCATATAAATGGGAAATGTTCAATAACAGGAGACAGAAGTGAACACCAAGAACACACTCTGTATTATCTGTACCGTGCGCATTCAGATGGAGAACACCATGCCAAAAGTAGATGGCTAATCCTGGATCATAGGCAGGCTAAAAGCTTCCCTCACAACTAAAAGAGAAAAGGAGTTTCTTTTCATTAAACCAGACCTTGCACTGATCAACATGAGCTTATAAATTACACATCCACTTTTGCTCAATAATTATTGAGCAAATTAGGAGACAAGAAAAGCTGCTACCAGGACAGACAACTACATCCTAGCAAACGATCTATACTTGGGATTCATCTTTTCCAATTTTTCTCCACCAAGATGCCATGTTTAGTGCTGACCATCTGAATTCCTAATGAGGAACAGCAGCATTCCATCTTTTGGAAGAAAGTTGGAACTATAGCCCTGAAGAGAAGTGTCATTCACAGCCATGTGTGAGTGATAATCAAGCCTAGAGAAAAAAGTGAAAGAGAATAAGAGGGTAAAGTTAAAATTCTTTAGGATTCTTCACTTGAGTTACTTGGACACTAATGAGAATCATTCAAAATTTATGTTCCCTTTCTGCCTTTCCTTAATTCCATAGTACTGACCTATCCTCATGACTCTTTCCAAGGCCTGGGCATGTCATCTTAATCCCTCACTTCCTCCCTCCATTTTTTTATGTGGAAGTCTCAGTTCACACATGACAAAGATAACTGATGTGTCAGAGCCTCATGAAGATAAGTGCCAGGAAATCCTGTTTTCCCCAGAGAAAGCAGGTCTTTAGTCAGCACCTGCATATGCCTTCAGATTGTTCTCTATAGGAAAACATAAGGTTTATGTTTGGGCGATCTTCATTTTCAGTCTACCACCATCAGTTTGGAACCAGGCTTTTTTTTTTTGTTTTCTTTCCCCTCCTTTTAGCACAAATGGGTCAGTGAACTTCACAGCTTGAAACCTCAACAGAACCATCTGTTCTTCATTAAAAGCCATTAATGACAATGATAATGGCACTAATTAGGCTGCATGCAAACATACACACGCTTCAAGGGCTCCAGGGCTACAGGCAATCAAAGATCCAAATTGAACCAGCTGCTGAACACTATTGATGAGTGCTAGGAACCCCCACCCCATCTTGTCCCAAAGTACAGCAACAAGCAGCCAGCATGCCACTGGACATGTGGAGCAGGTTATTCTGATACACACATGGGTCGGGGTCTTTTGCCTTTGTTCCCATTGTCCTTCCGCAATTTCCTCTTCAGTGAGTGTTAAGAATGACTGGGAAACACCACCACAGCCTGGGAGCATGTGTTCTCCATCACCATCTGCCAGTTTTAGTTCTCTGGTGCGTAGAGATGAGAGTGCATGCAGGGCTTGAAGAAGCACATCATTGTGCTGCACCTGCAAACCATTCCCAGCAAATCCACTGACTTGCTACTTCCTCCAAACCTGACTTCTGGAAGTCACTTTGTTATTCCCTGCCTTGGTCTCTTAGTCTCTCAAAGCAGAGAGGGAACCACCGCACAGGCACAGCTGTGTCAGAAAGGTTAGAGCTATAAAATCCTTGATGTGAACAACATTTCAAACTTGGAGCTATACTAATAAGAGTTTCCTTTTAATGTAACAGCTCAATCACAATAACCAAATGATCCCCAAAAAACCTGATCCATAGAAACACCATCCATTGCAGCAAGGCCTGCTGGATCAAGTGGCATTCTTGCATGTGGAAAACTGGAAATCTAGGCCTGCCTCTGCTCTCAGTTTCCTCTGTAACCTTAGGCAGGTCTTTTTCCTGCTCCTACCTTTGGGAATTGACATCTGTAAAAGAAGGACCATGAAACTGACCTTCTCTGTAAAATGCTTTGAATTACATTCAAAAGCAGTACTTTCTAACAAAGGACCAATGACAGTACTCCTGGGAAGTGCATCCAGTCACACTCTCCTGACAGAGGTACAGTGTTGTTTGTGTGGGTATACTGAAGGTATAACGTAGGTAGAGCGTTCAGGTATGCACAGCAGCAAAGGAGGAACACACAGTAGTTGCATCCACTCAGCACATTACGCATTCAGAGTCAGTGAAGTCGCTGAGACTCTTCAGACAGCAGTTACTATGCATGCAGAACCAGCAGTGAGAATATACCAGAGCAGTGCTGCTATGCAGCTGGGGGGAAACCCGGTATTTCAAACTGGACTAAGCCCAGGCCATCAATACCAGGTTTTAAAATGAGCTCCAAATGTGGAACAATCGAGCCTTGATGAGGCTTTGAGCCAGAACTGAGAGAAGAGAGACCCACTCACTCTCCTGTAGCGTGTCTTGCTCAGAGGTGACCATTTTAGCCTTGCCTCACTAAATCTTTGCTAATACTAAAAGCCTAAGCAAGGTCCCAACCCTTACAGTCCTCTGAGACAAACCAGGTTCTGGACACTTTCTCATCTGTCAAGGAAACAGCAGTACGTTGTTTGTAATGAACTAACAACTCCAAAGACAGGAATGGAAAGCAATGGCCAGGACTCCTTAACTCCAGTGAATCTTCAGCATAAGGGGAAGATTATTATAAGGGGAAGATTTCCCCACTTCTTGGGGAAAAAATGAAGATTCTGAGAACAAATCTGATAATGTCCCAGCTATGAAGACAAGAACAACCTTGTTCCCTGTTTTAAAATATTAGAAAGGTTCTCCTACTTCTTGTATTACCATATTTATCTTACAATCTGGGGAGTAACACCTCACCTGCACCATTTTTCTCTGACAGAGCCATTTCTTCAGCTTTTGCAGCTTAGTCTGTAGTTTCACAGCCTTGCAACAGAAAGTCTTAAATAGACTAATCCATTCCTACCTCTCTTGCATGATCATAACATCATATCAGCCAGGCTCACAAACCCCTCTTTTCAATTTCAGAGAATTCATTATTGGATAAGAAGTGGTTTCTTAATATTACAGTACCTGATAAGCAATGTTAGAAAGCTGTGAAACACCACCAAGCTGGTTTGCAGAAATATCCAGTAATGACACATCTCTTCTGTAATAACAGGCTGGTGTACAAAACCCACCAACTGTGGAAAACCTGCATTAGTGCAGCTATAAAAAAAAAAAAAGTAGCTATGCAATTTCAAAAGCAATACACAGCTACATTTTTCTGCTTCACGGAAAGTAAAGTTTTGTTTTGTTTTTACATTAGACTTTTTGTTTAAAACACAAAGTGCATCATAAACCACCTGAAAACTCAGTATGCACTGACAAGTGGTCCTAGAGGACAGTACTGTATGCATTTTTCTCACAGCTGAGTACAATATGTTGGCTAGAATCATTCCTTGTTAAATATGAAGCTCAAAATAAAACAGGTAACTCAGTTTGAAAATCTTCGTGTTCTGACTTCCAGGCAATGCAAAAGAGAATTTTAGTTTTTTAAACCAATTCTTTTAGAAAGCAGGAGCCTGGCAGTGTCACTGTATCTATGTTTTAACAGCCTGGGTTTCCCAAAATGTATCAGTGTCATTTCTTCCAGTGGTAATTTTCTATGCCCTGTGCTTCTATGAAAGGTACATCCACAAGCCTCCTGAATCTGTTTTCATCATACGCTATTGCTCCCACTCCTTCTCAGCCCTGCCCCACCCACAGCAATATTTCTTTATAGCTGGACATTAATAAAAATGCGTCCCTCCCTAGAAGCAACTCATTACCCAAGCAGGTTGAAGGAGGTTATCAGGAATTAGGTATTACTGCACAGCGACCTGTGAAGGTTATTAATCCAAGAAGAGCAGTCATGAGGAGCAAGTGCATGAGGAGATGCCTGTGGCAGAGCACAGCCCCGTCACTATGCAGCCTATACCTGCTTTTGTACACTTCTGTTCCTCAATTCCCTTTCTTCCCCAGAGAGTCAGGATGAAGTTACCCAGTGGCCTGCGAGGGGTGTCTCCCAGCACACAGCAGCAGGGTACAAACGGGCTAGCTCCCCAAAGGCAGCAAAAGGCAAGGTGCATGGCCAGAAAGACTGGCAGCACCTGCTGACAGCATCAAGGATGCAGGACCAGTAGGGAACACCTGTGTGCCAGGTGAGACGGGCTAAGCAAAGAGAGCTCTGCAACCAGACCACAAACCACCGTGATATCTTGTGGGGAAAGGAACTAACCTCAGTTCTGCCCCTGTGGGGCTGGGGTCCCAGCTGTGAGAGGACCAGGCCAGCTTAGGAGGACACTAGTGGGCTGGTGGTGGACAAAGGATGGTGGTTCTGGGCCTGGGAGCTGTCATAGGACAGGCGACACACAGATTGTAGTGATGAGCTTTTCCTCTGGGTCCTGAGCTCAGGTATTGAGAGCACAAACAGAAAGAGCTGGGGAACAGAACTCACTGCTGTCACAGGACAACTGAGCTACCAGACAGCGGAGTGTTGAGGAACAAGCTCTCAATCTCATCACTGTAAGTTATTTGTGAATTTAGGGCTTTTAAACAACAAATCTAGTCAAAACACATCAGAAAATTCAAACTGACTAATGAAGATATTACAAAAATTGCTTTTTTTTTTTAATTGACTCATTATTCACCAAAAGATTACACACGGTTGAACTCAGGGCTTAGTTTCTCCCGTTTTTTTTCTTTTTTGTTTGCCCAGACCACAAGCACTTCAGAACAAAAGTTTTCTTTTCCCAGCCTTCTCTGTAGTACTACATGCATTCAACACACTTAATCTGGAGAACTCCTGATTCTGACAAAAGTCCCCAGCACCTCTCTAATCGAAATGTCTTTATTAAGCAGAAGAAATTAAATTGAAACAGAATCATATCCATTAATCTTGCAGAGGTTTGAACACACTGAAAGTATAGACCAGAAGGATCAGCAGGTGTTAAAATTCCTGTGGCAGAAGAGACTCAGTGATAGCCTCTTACAAATTGTGTGTAAATTTAATATTTAAGAGGAAAAGTATGGATAGGAATCACTGCATAAGGATAGGATT
Source organism: Cnemophilus loriae (assembly GCA_013397755.1). Classification (NCBI taxonomy): domain Eukaryota; kingdom Metazoa; phylum Chordata; class Aves; order Passeriformes; family Corvidae; genus Cnemophilus; species Cnemophilus loriae. Next base: position 854,771 of record VZTF01008194.1, on the reverse strand, counting down.
CCTTTCAAGTGTGTAGGAAAGGGACTACCCTGCAACACCGGCCAGGGCTGCCATAAACTCAGGTGGCATTTGGAAACAGCTCACCCAGGGGATGCCTCTACTGAGTCCAGCTGTCAGATGTTGGGCTCGTTTTCACCTGTACTCTGAGACATTCCAACAATCTGGCAACTGCATTAGCAGAGCACCGAGCTTGAATTAATTACCGTAATTCTGGCTTTTAATTCAGGTTTTGGTTGCCAATACAGGAAACCTGAATTTTGGGTTCCTTATAGCAGGTTAGCAGTGGCACAATAGCATAATGCAAAATACTGAAGTGGTGTGATATCACTCTGCTGGTTCACGTTTTATACTGCTGAGACCCAGGAAGGTAAGAGACATAAACCACCCAAAGGGGAACCACAGATTCAGGCTCAGAGCTGGCTAAGAGAGACACAATTCATTCAGCTTAGAGCACAGATAGTGTGTACTCATTTTAGTCTGAACACTGTATAGATATTCCCCAAAGCAGCAAAATTCCTATCCTGCTTGCATTGGAAAACTTTCCTCCTCCTGGAGGGACAGTGTAACCATCTACACAGAGTCTAATGAAACTAAGAAATGAAGGATTCTGGCAGGAGGAAGGATTCCAAAGTCTAATCTGCTGTAATGGATTAATGCTGTCCTGAAAAAAACTCGCTAGGCTGAGCTTTCAAACCCTTTCCCCTCAAATATCTAGGGCAGTGTTGAAAAATGCATGTGCCACCGTCACTGAGAAATGGACAACTTCTTTCCACTCCTCTTCCATTTGCTGGGTAAACAGGCCAATCGCCAAGTCAGCAGCCATGGCAATTTCTGAATCAATATTTATCAAGCCCTTCTCCAACTGCTATTTCATGCCTCATTGGTCAGAGAGCATCCTCTCCAAGTGAGCCAGAAAATCCTGACCTTGCAAATGACAGAGGAGCTGCCTGAGGATTACAAAGTAGAGCAGATCCTCTAGCTAAAAAATAAAAACCAGAAACAAACAATTCACGTGAACATCCTCTTGGCATTACACATTCTTCTTCTGCCCTTTTCCTGTCTCCCTTCTTTCAGCAGCAGCCCTTGAAGGTTCATTTAAGAGCCCTAAACAAACAGCTTGTTCATTAGCAAAAATCAAGCTACATGTAAATGACATTAAAAGCCACAGATACCCTCAAGAGAATCTGGTTTGGATTGGGTTTTTTTTGTCTGTACTTTTAATGACATAAAGGATGTATTTCTTCCTGCCCCTCCCCTAGGCACAGTAAGTGAGTTTGCAATTATTCCATCAAACAAAACCAACTGCACCAATTAGGTGGAATAAACTGACAGAAAGGTGTTTAGGGCACAAGGATACAATCCCTCCATCCTAGCACTCCACAGAGGAGGCTACAGAGAACAGAGAAACCTGAGAGAGGCCAAGTGCTGTAAGATCACCTCTGGAAAAAAAAGATGGCCAAAAAATCAACCAAAAGCTCAGGGACATTTGAAAGGAAAGAAAGCAAGCATTGCCCTTCCTAGCCAGAGAAAATAACTTGTTAAGAAAACAAATATGTCCATGATCCTCTGAAGAGATGAAGTGGTGTTACTTACCAGCACAGCCTCTGAAGTGCATGGACTGCCTCCAGGAACCACTCAGGCAAATCAGCATGAACTGTGCACTCCAGTCCAGAGAGGATTCGCAGTGCCACACAATCTGGTACCACAACATGTCTCTTTGCTGCAGCTTGACATGCCTGAGGTTTTCTGGGAAAATACATTTGTACCTGAACACCCCATCAAAATATACACTGAAGGGGAGGTATTGCTCCAGCCAGAAAAGAATGAAAACAAACACAATCAAAGTGCAGATGGGAAGGATCCAAGAGGAGTCACTGCTCTTTAAGGCTTTTTTATTCTCAAGCAATGAGAAGAATGCCTCCAAGCACATTCCACACGAGTAAATTGCATCTTCAAGTTTACTCCTAGTCTCAAGCTAATCAGAGAACTTCTGGAACTTAGACTACTGTAGCATAAGATGCCTTAGGCCTTCTCTGCACAAGTCCTTTATTCAAAACAAAACAACAAACAATAGGGATGATTTCTGTGCACATTTTCCTCCCATTAATCCCCACTACTCTTCGGGGAACGCTTCTCCCTAAACAGCTTCTGTCTTTACTATTTCTCCATTTCTTTTTGTTACAAGTTATTATAAAACTGCTCATTTTATTTTCATTATACAGTACAGTCTAGAAATGACCTACTTTGCTCTTTTCAGCGTTCCCAAATAGGTCTTCACGGTTCTTCAGTCTCTCTGACTCTTTTCTGAACTCTACCCAAAAGACCACATTTGAAATATCGCACCGGACTCTGTATCTGAAACTCTCTCTACTCATTCAGAAAGCAGCTTTATTCAGGGGACTTTCATCATGCAATGTCACTTGGATGACAGCTCCAAATTGCACAAAATAACACATCTTATTGGCACCTCAATCCCTGAGAAGAGTCCACTGTGCACACCCAAGCCCAACGTCTTCAACTGGCACTTTGTTCCTAAGGAGGCCAAGCTGACCACTCTCAATCTCTTTTTGTACAGGTTTTTTAGTTAAGCCGTGTTTCATATGACCTCCCCTGTTTGAGTCCTGTTGTATCGACTTCTGTCCAGATTTCAACGTTTTAGCTGCCTTTGTATCTATGTGGTACTCAACACCGCTTTCCACATTAGCAGCATCAGTGAGCTAATGGGCTATTTGTTGTTTCCCCAGTCATTAGTCAAGGCCTTGCACGGAACAAGCCCTTCAGCAATACTCTGCTGCCCAGGACACTGCTCCTCAGCCTCATTGCTGCTATTTACCATTTCCCTACATATACATCCCTGACTTGGCAATTTCAGGCTCCCATGCTCTTCCCTATTTTATGGAGGGGCACACCAGAAGAGCAGGATGCTCTGTGGCCAGTAGGGATGTGTAACTGGCCAGCTGGCTCCAACCAGACTGAGCAGACACAGCAGAACTAGCAGAGCTGCTCTCTCAGCAGAGACACAAATAGATGCCCACTTCTCTTCTACTCACTCCCCAGTTCCCACGGAACACACAGGCACTCCATACATTTGCTTTCTATCCTGTTCCATGTTTTCAAATTGACTGGATTGCAGGATTCCCCAGGACTCCTTCCTGAAGGAACTAGTCTATTAATATACTTGAGCTGGAACGCACTTGTAGCAACAGTGACTTGGGAGTCAGTCATGGTGGCAGATGCACCTCATCAGGGTTCTAAAGGCTGAGCAAGACCAGTCCCTGCAGTCAACCTCTGTGCAAGGCCAGGGACTTAGATTTGAAAATACATTGAATAGAAAATATATTTGAAAAAGAGAATTTTTGTTGAGGTTAATATCAAAAGATCTTATTTGGGTATCCCAGCCTAAAAGTCACCAGAAAGTCCAAAAACTGTGAAGTCTGAACTTCCACAAAAGCGATGATAGGGCACTTGGATAAGGGGAGGAAAAGAGAGAAAGACTTGCACAGGGATTACTATCCTTCTGTCAACTGCTTCAGTGAGACCTTAGGCAGCCACCTTAGCAGTTTGTGCTGTATTTTCTCATCTGTCAAACAAGAGAAAGAAGCAAACCATTTCAAACAGGCATCAAGTTACTCAGTGCATCAAAGTTTATGGACTGCCTCAAGATATACTGGGCACAGAGGGAAACAAAAACTTGGGGAGGGTGGGCAAGTCAATGATCAAATTTTGAGGCATCAATTTTAAAGGTGTTCCTTAGAGGTCGGTTCCAGGCTCCCTTCTGTTCACTATATTTATCAAGAATGTGGATGAAGGAGTTGAATGCACCATCAGCAAGTTTGCTAATGGTACCAAACTGGGAGGTGCTGTTGACTCCTGAAGGACAAGAGGCCTTGCAGAGGAATATACATAGATACTGCACTGTATTCAGCACTGGTGCAGCCTCACCTTGAATATTGTGCATAGTTCTGGGCTTCATAATTTAAGAAGGAGGTGAAGGCCCTTGAATGTGTCCAGGGCAGGGCAACAAAGTTGGTGAAGGGGCTGGAACGTCCTGAGGAGCAGCTGAGAACTTTGGGCTTATCTAGTTTGGAGAGGAAGAGGCTGAAGGGTGACTGCATTGCTCTCTACAGCTTCCTGAGGAAGAGACACGGAGGAGGAGGTGCTGAGCTCTTCTCCCTATGATGCAGAGACTGGGACATGTGGGAATGGCTCAAAGCTGCACCAGAGGAGGTCTAGACTAGCCATTAGAAAACACTGATTTATCAAGAGTTTGGTCAAAACCTGGAAAAGGCTTCCTAGAGAGGTGTTCAATGCCACAAGCCTGACAGTGTTCAAAAGGCCTTTGGACAATGCCCTTAATAACCTGCTTTACTTTGGTCAGCCCTGAATTGGTCAGGAAGTTGGTTTACTCTGTTCTGTTCTGAACAGCAGAATGCACAGGTCACAAAAGCTTGAAGCAAGGTTTGCTATGCCACCTCAGCTCTGAGACAAGAAGTTTCCTCTAGAGAAGTAGGCCTGGCTAACATAATTTCCCCAGATGACTCAGAAACTCTGACTAATGTACAATAACACCAGTCATATTCTCACTTTGTGTACTTGACTTCCTTCTCCACCCACCTCTTCAGAAAGGACTGATTTGCTGCTAAATTTGACTACGAACTCCTGTATCCCTTTTCACTGCTGGTGCCAACCAAGTTCCTCATACAAGGCTGTTGCATTTGACCTTTAGAATCCATGAGTCAAACAGTACGGTGTGACCAACTCACAGTCTGCCACTCATGGGCACATCCGTGATGAGGTTACCCAGACAGCCATCCTAAATAGCTTCCAAATCAAATCAAGAGTAGTAATATATTGGTGACTCGAGAGAGAAAAGCCTTTTGCTTCTGAACAAATTTATTTCTCTTTGAAATTAAGACCTTCTGATTTCGATTTCACCTCCTCTACTGCCGCTAAAATGAAGCTGCTAAAAGCACAGATGATGCGGAGCAATGTCATTTTTGGGCTAAGCAAAACTTTGTAATAAATAGGTAGAAAGACTTGGCACAGCTCATTTGTTGGGCACTCTGAAATAGGAGAGCATTTTCTTTTGTCCATTTTGTCCCGTCTCAGATAACATCTGGCACAGACATGTTTCCTTGCTGCAGGCCAAACAGGCTCTTGACAGGAACCACAGGAATACACACTTTTGTGCTATCAAGCAGCACTACAGCGAGTGTGCTTTTGAGGGCAATGTGGAAATCCTATGGGCACATATAAAGGTGTATGGAAGAGGGTGGGAATCAGATGGCCATACCACATGAACAATGAAGTTATGAGCTGGGTCCCGACTCTACCTCTGCTATAAAGGAGAAAACTGGTCAAGTTGCATATAATATGCTAAGAACAGTTGGGAAGGAGAGCTTCTTTAACCTCCTCACACATGCCTTTTCCAAGTGCAGCTACTGTGCCAGAAAGATTTTGCTTATACAGTTACTAGAGGGTTTTTTTTAACATAGGTACAACACAAGCACACACAAACCAGTTACCTGTGACATGCTTAGAGCAGGACTGGCATGGACTACACATTCCTGATAAATTTGTGCAGTTTGCTGTGGCTGCAGTTTTACAGTAAAGGGGAATGAGGGGCCTCACAGAGAGGTGGCCATGTAGGCAGAAAGATGAACTTACCCAGAAAAAGTATTGAGAACTGGATAACCTCCTGAACAACACAGGAATTAAATAATATTTGGGCACAGATCAGTAAGCAGTTCTGTGCACAGCACAGCAAATGATGGACATACAAACTGTAAAATATTATTTGCAGCCTCATTTTGGCCTGCCATGAAAAGGGAAAAACAAACCAAGACGATATTTCATAATAAAAACTTGTTAGAAACCTCCTCAGGCAAGGAACAGAGCAAGGACTAAAAGCTTTGACGGCGTTTAGACTCCTGGCTACACAAATCTCTTCTAAAATAAAGCAGTCTCTAGAATAGATAGTCAGATCAGACAGTGACAGATTAGTAGTTTTAAGTTCATGGTCTTTCAGATGAGACATAAAACCGGGTCCTGACCTTGTATGATCATTAAAGATCTCATAACGCTTTCTGCAAAAAGTGGGTTCTTAATCCCACTGGCCTGGAGACAATCCAATTTAGGTAACTACCTAAATCAATCTTACAGATTTATCTAAATACAGCACTCTGTTCTCCAGGCTAAAATAGTTTGTGGCATTTCCGTGTGCTGCAATATACCAAAAGAGTCTTCCCTATCTCAGCATTAGGTGAAGTGATCTTTTTATACGCACTCACTGCCACTCCTACATGGGCGTTACGAACCTTAGCATATGTTAAGGAACTTGAAGATACAAAGTGCAGTGGTGTCTTAGTTTCAGCCAGAACAGGGTTAATTTTTTACAGTAGCCAGAAGTGTGGTGTGGCCAGACCCTAATGTTATTTGATACCACCTCACATCATTAGCAGGGTGGGGAAAGGGACTCTGGCTCCTAGCAGGGAAGACCCAGTTGGTATTTGGCCTCTTGGTTTCTTTGTCCTACACCTTTTGTTATTAATATTGCCTCTGCTCCTGTTTGTTTTCTTCTCATTGCTGTTTCTAGTATTGTTCTTATCTCAAACCATGATCTTTGCCTTTTGTGCTTTCAATCGGAGGGCAGCGAAGGAAGGGGAACAAGCAGCATCTGGTTTGGGAGAGTCTCAGAGAGAGCACTAAATGGGGGTAGTACCATTCCTAAACCACAACAAATGGAAAAGGCATCTATACCATGTTCAGCACGATTCAGTTTCCATGAAACCTTTTTCACACTAGAGTAGCTAGAAATTAGAGCTTCCCAAATTTTGAGAGCTAACAAATACATAAAAAAACCAGAAGAGCAGAATGTTTTTGCCTGTGCCACTGAATAAGCCTGTGGGACAAGATTCAGAGAGAGACAGGGACAAGACTGGGACAGTTGGATATTGCCTGAATTATGGCCACTGGTCAGCAGGTGAAACTACAAGTGGTCCAAAGCATTAAATTTTCAAAACATAAGGATAGGGTTCTTTGATAGGCATTTAGGGGAAACGTACAGGTCCTTCCCAAGCACAGCTTCCAGCTTCCACCCTGGAGGATTCATAACATGTCATGTTTTCAATCATAAGATGTCCCAAAACTCCTTGGGGTGCATTCCATATGGAAATCCATAGGAGTGGATGAGATAGCAGACAAAACCAAACGACAGAAGCATCAACTGTGCTGTTCAGCAAGGAGTTAGTCTCCCAAAACAGTCAATAATTATCTCTTAGAGGAATAAAGCAGCAATAAAATCCTGAAGGCACACAGCTTAAGCTACAGAAGACTTGAAATACAGATGTAGTAAATAGCGTGGATTTTTACCATAATAAAAAAGTAAGAGGACAGTCACATCTGTCACCAGAAAGATTAGGCTTTGAGAGACATAGTGCCTTCTCACGAGCACACCTGCACACACATAAGAGAGGGCCTGTGTCAGGGTGGGCCTCTGGGTACTAACAGTCAAGGTTTATTTTGAGCTGAGCTCTCTGTTCACACTTATCTGTCAAGGCAAGTATGTTATTATTTTGCAGATGAAAAGGAAAGCTTGTTATCAAAGCAGCACTCAACTACAGTGACCTACAAGCAGGTACCTCTCATGATCCTTTGGTTTACTAATCAGAGGCCATGATTCCATTCCCACTAAGACTGGATTCCTTGGGAAAAAGATCAAGTCTAATATGCAGATGATTACAGAGAAGTTCTCTGCCTGCATCTTATCAAAGAAAAACATCAAAGTTTTCTTCACCAGAAAAGCCTACTAGGTTACCATTTTCCTGATCTTCACTGTCTATTTACCTCAACAGTCTGACTACACAACCAAAAGCCAAACACGATTTATGCAAAAGGATCCAAGAACAAGTCATTTCTCACGGTGACACTTGCTTCTTTGATAAGCCTAGAGAACAGGAGCACACAACAGCTTTTTTAATGCATTCAATGTTTTTCTGGTAAAACATCGTGCACTGGGGCTGAGAGAACACAACCCCAATAGGACTCTCATGTTCACTCCTTCTTGTTCCTCTCACATTGGGGAAAAGCTAGAAAGCCAAAAAGGCACTGGTAAAGCTTAGCTTATAGCGTGCAGTAATGAGACTGTGGGAATATTCTCCAGTTACTGATTTACTACATTTTGCAACTTAACTTTCCCTCTGAACAAGCAATCTTTGCTTACTGCTCTCTGTAGTTACTTATTTTGGTGATTCCTATACTAGCTGCAAATGGAAGAAAGAAGCAATAAGTCTACAGCTAGCATGGAATTCTTGGCCTCTATTTAAACAGAAAATGCAATTTTATAGTCAGAATAAACCTTTGCCATTGTTCAAATTAAGTTGCAAAATTGAGAAGTTTCCTAATCCCATGAGTATCTTGGTAGCAGAAGAGACTCATACAAGAACACAAATTATTGTCCCTGAAACAATGTTGGCAATTATATTCTAACTCTAGAGGAGCTCTGCAAAATGCAGGTGGGCACCTGCTAACTTTTCTAGCAGTGCAATGGTTGGCCTTCATGGCACCAGTGCACACCGAGAATGAAAACCTCTGACTCCCACTGCACAGGAGCAGTTATTTAGTCACTGCTGAATACAAATACCCAAAGTTCTGCATCCCAATTTTAACTTGCAAATTGTACTGCTACAAAAAAATATAAGCCCAGAGAAGGCTATAAAATATAAAACTTGCTGATAAGAGCTCATTGCAAGGAAGCATGGTCAGCAAGCCCACACTCTCCTCCATAAATATTTTAAGTGTTAATAAAACAGTACCAAGGAGAAAAAGATACTAAAAAGTATATTTTACATCCCACTTCTTTTAACAGTGGACAGACAGGAGGAGAGCAATAGCAGCTCCTGCCCAAATAATTTCATCAATCCAAACATGATCAATCTTACAGCAGACAAGAGGAACAAAAACGAGCCACCATCTGTGGTGTCTTCTGGGTGGCAGCACAACTAGCATTTTCTGAGTGAGCTGACACTCATGTCAGAGGCAAGAGATGCATGATGGTTTTAAGAAACTTTTGTATCATTCTAAATTTGTTTTTTATAATCTATATTGAAAGATACATTGATGCCAGGAGTAGCAAGCTGCTTTTCTTGTGAAAGATGCTAACAACATACCTTCACAGTGGCTGTCATTGTATCATCGTGGTGCGTTACACCCCGTGAAACTACAATTCACTGCCAGCAATGTGATACCTGAACTTAATTCAGAGCTCTTTGCACTTCCTGCTACTTGGAAGATATTAAAGAGCTTCCCTGAACATGCACTGTGCTAAAAGCTCCTAAGAGAAGTCCACATGTGCTGAGGAAACCTGGAATACTGTTTTGGAGATAGGTTCTTTCATTTTTTGAGGCAAAAATTTACCGTGGGTGAAGCAGTAACAGTAAACAGTCACTTGATACACAAGTGTCAGTCTCCGTTTCAGAAGACAGATCCAACGCATTAATTGCTGAAGTGTCATCAAATATCTGACAGATCAGACCCAAATGGTGTGGTGTGCTTACACCAGACGGCAATCTGAGTCTTTAAAGTAGAGACTTTTTTCTTTGCTGTAAGGTTTCCAAATGGGCATGTTGTGCATGTTATTTATGGACATCTGCCCAGACCTTCAGATGAACAACTCAAGAGATGTGAGCTTCCACCTCAAACTCAGTGACAACATCTCAGTTCTCCAGTTTAACTGTTAAATCACTGATTGCTTCTGCAAACAGCCAAAAGAGTGAGAAAAGCCATCAGGGAACTAGAAGTTACTATAATGGTGGAAAATTTAAAACAAAAAGGCAAACAGAGGAAAGAGTCTAGTGAAGGACAAGAAAGACATGGAACACACGGAGTACTGAAGGAAGGGGACACTGAAGAGAGAGGAGGAACCACAAAACTCCTCTCAAACTGAGAGACTCAGAAGCAAAAGCTGAGCCACTCCCAAAGCCCACTGGCTCACTTAATCTTTCCCTTTGTCCCTTCCCAAAGCTTCAGACTGATCACTATGGTCACAGAACAAGGTTGTGCTGTGGCAGGACCTCCAGCTCTCCTGCTCTGCTGTCCCCTCAGCTACCACAAGGATTGGGCTTCTCCCGCCTCCTGTTCCCACAGCAAGCAGTCCTGCCAGAGCCCCCTCAGTGCACCCAGGGCCCCACAGACCACCCCAAAGCGAGGCCTTGCTGAGGGCAGGAGGGCCACTATGCTCAGGACTCAGGCACCCCCCCCACCTCCTTCCTTGAGGGAAAAATGAGGCAGCGCTGTCAGCATAGACCCAAAAAGACAGCAACCACACCAACCCCAGCACAGGAAACATGATTTAGCTCTACCAACCTGATCTGAGTCCTCAACAGCCCTTAGCCAGGCATCCCACACTCCAGAGAAGCAGAAAAAAGGCATGAAACATGGTATTTACCTCCCACTGCTGCTGGCCCCTCCCTGCGCTCCATGAGGACCGGTGCTGGGCCCAGGTGTTCCCTGTTACCTGCACAGCCCCACAGCTGCTGCCCCTCAGGACGGGCTCCCAGCACCCAGATTGTTCCACAAAACTTCCCTCCAGCCATAGTCATCAACTCATGCCTCGGATTTCAGCACACACTGTCACCTGTGTGGCTGTGCTTTGACATCAGTGGTATTTCTACATCACAAACCCCCCGTTTTTGTTGTGGCCAGGACAAGCTGCTGCTTTGTAATGAGCAGTAACATCTCTGGTCTGGTTTGTCACCCATGTTACATTAGGGTAGGGGGATGCAGAGGGTGGGTGCCTCGAGCCTTCCCCATATGCATTAGACTTGGTTCTAATGTCCATATACAGTAATTTCTGGGAATATTCATCACCCTGACTGGGCTTATGAGCTGGTTGCTCAATAGACAACAATGTACTGCAGAAAAGTCGCCCAGAGGCAGATAAAAGGACATTCATCTGGCCTGTGGAGCCGCAGCCATCTGCTGGTATCTGCTGGTTACAGCCCACCTACAAATAAAGAACTGGACCCAAAGATGAGCCAGGTGTCGCTCTGTCTAAAATGTCCCCTGTTCATGTAACCTGCACAGAGCTATTTCTGGGGCCAGGGGTGGCCTGACTGTGACTGGAGGCTCACAACACCTGCCTGCTCCTTTAGCACAATTCTCAGGTTGAGCTAGAGCTCTTCGTGCTGGGGCTGGCCAGAAACCTAAACACAGCATTGTTGAGCTGTTTTGAGACTCAAGATTATCACAATAAAGAGAGGGAGGGGAGCACACTGTGGCAAATTTACCTCTGCTTACACCCACCACTCACCACGCAAAACACAGCAGTTCTGTGAGCAGGGCTTCCCTGCACATTCTATATTCAAAGGGAGAGGAGAAGCCAGTTTTTAAAAACTAGGGCAAAGGCCACTAAATTACTACAAAGTCATTTAAACAAGGAACACCTGAAAGCCAGCTTTGTGAATGTAAAGCCTGTATGAGCTTCTGTAAGATGAGGGGAATAAACACATTTTGCCTCCCAAATATGATCATCAGCTGGAGGCAGCACCACTTCATCAGTGAGAAATTTACAAGAGCCTTGCAGAACTAGGAAGAAGCAAAAGCAATGATTAATACGCCTTTCTGCTCTACTTTATGTCTGACACCAAAAGAAACGTATTTATACATCCACATCTTATGGCTTGCTCTGTCCATGACTTCATCAGCAAAAGGTGTTTAGGGTTTGCCTGGCATTAAGTGGCCAGACAGAATGCATTAGTCTAGAAATGGATTATTAAATTCCACTGTCAAACTGAAGTCAATAAATACAGTGCAATGAAAGTCCTTCAATTATTTAATGCTTTACATGTACTGTTAAAAGTTCCCATACAGTAGGTTTCAGTCCTGTTTTGATTTCTTCCTTGCCTAACCCTTTACTTTCTTCTGTCAGGCCTTGTCCCACCCCAGTGTGTAGTACTGCCAGCTACTGAATCGCCTACATCTTTTTGGGAACCGTCCCTACTCAGCAAAGTGAGCCAAGTCACCACATATGGATTCTAAACTCCAGGACTTCAAACCACTCACGCAGTTGGAGGATTACAAATCAACTCCATTTCTTCTAAGCAGAAAAGGACGTGCTTCCAAGCTGATGGGAGAACTCTCTCTTCCCTTTCAAAATGCAAAGGAAAATTCAGTAGAATGCCATTAAAGTCATAGGATGCAAAACTGTGACAGCCCCACCCTCTCACCTGCCTACTCAACAGCAATACTAAAAGGATTATCTTCAACCCATTTTCAGTCCAATCAACCATTTGTTTTTAAAGCCACATTGTTGCAGCCTTCCAGCACAGCCCACGCTAAATTTGTACCAAAAGAGATTCCACTGTTATCCACATGGGACATCAGCAGTAGCTTGGATGAAACCAAGCATATTCTAGCCACAAAGGATCAGAAGATGGGGTGCTCTTCCTAAGAATTAAAAGACAGGCAGGAATTTTAATAGTTGTTGTTGCCGGTTTTGTTGACTTCTGATGAGAGTTATCAGAAAACGTATGTTCTTCTGAGTTAGAACCACTTCAACACCAGAAACCTACTTGTGGGTCCTATTTCAGCAGAATTATTTTCTTCTCAAAGAAATCTTAAGCCTTCAGTAAGGAGTTAAGAAGTCATATCTAATTTTTGGACAGTTTTAATTTTCTTCATCTCCTCACTTACCCTGACCAGGATTAAACTGGATTAACAGAATGTGCATGCTTTGGTCATGCCTTGGACTGCATTCAGCTAAAGTTTAAATCTTACATTCAATGTACCATGATTTTTCAAAAATACCGCTGCTGACAAAGCACTGTATGGTTCTTAGCAACCCATCACATAAAATATTTAATTCTCCACACTTGCTCCAAAAGTATATGCAAAAATAAAAAATGCAGAAAATTCAAACGATGTATAAGGATTGGTTGGTTTTTGTTTGCTTTTTTTTTTCAGGTCCCAATAGCATTGAAGCCGAGAAGTCTTGCATTTAAACAAGATAAAGCAATGCCCTCTAGTGTTCTGTGGAGAAATCCTGTACAGGGCTGCCAAAAGCCTTAAAAAATTCATGTACCATCTCAAGTGACAGTCAACGTTTTGAAAGCTTATAGCTCATATGTGGCATCCTTGGAATTTTCTGCGTACGACTGTGGCCTGCAGAACTATTTGGGATCCTCTGTTTTCCTTCCCTCCACTGCTGATACTTGCATCATAATTTCAAATACCACCTGTGGACAGTCTTCCCACCTGGGACATACGTCAAACCACATTATGCCATCTTGCACCTTCCCCAAGTATACACAGCATTTGGTACCCTGTATTACCAACCCATCACACAAGCAGGATGTAATTTTTGGCTTGAGGAGCTTTCTCACCGAGCTCCAAAGCTTAGTAGAATTTTTTAAGGCAGCAGCTGTCCCAAGATATTGATAAACTGCAAATAGAACTATCCAAATTCAAGAAAGACTCAAACAAAGGACAGCATTCTCATAGTTCAAAAAAACTCCTACAGAGCTATCAAAATATTTATTTACATCCTGTACACATTACAAAACTCAACTTTGCATCCCACAAAGGACTGGAAGAGATTTTATAGGTGGAGGTCTGAAAAGCAGAAGGTAAAGTCTTTGATGAAGGCTGCTCTTAAATGGGCAGCTAGGAGTCCTTAAATTTTACCATCCATTGCTCTTGAAAGACAATTGCTGGGCTCTTACAATCTAGACAGATTGAAACTTGAATGACTTTGATTAAACTTTTAATCACATCAAATACTTTTTAAAAAAGTAACAACAATCAAAAAATCTTGTTAGACCACTGGGCTTTTGGTATTTTACATGCCATTGATCTGCTGCAGGTAGAAACCACAGATCAAAAGGGAACCCAAAAAAAACAAAAAGAGAGATTGGAAGGAAACGCCAGTTCTGCCCATTTCATCTCTGAAATAAGGAGGGAAAAAGATGAAACCGACTATTTTCTGGCAACCTAAGGGGACTGGTACACTTAGAAAACTGCCAATACAAAAACAGCATCAGTCACAAATGCCCTAAGCCCTACGTGATTATGCAGGCATTTGAGGGGGCAGCAACACTTGACTGTCAGGTGAAAGAAAGATACTCTGTTATGGTTGGACACAAGGTCTTTTCTTTTCCAAACTCAAGGATTCTTTGATTCTATTAAGTTGCTGCTGGGAATTTGTTTCTTGTCTGAACAATTTCAGTCATTACAAGAGGGCCTATTAACAGTGATTCACACTCCTGTTGCAACATTCACTGGAGCAAGGTTAATACAGGCGTGGTTTCTTCAGAGGGAAGCTAGCTTGCCCTGTTTGATGGGTAAAGACAGCGCTGAGCTCTTTGGACGAGGCAGCACCCTGCACCTTCCAGAGGAATTTATTCAAAAGAACAAAACATCAGAAATGTCTTCTAAAAGTTTTGTTCCTAAAAGTCAAGTTCTCCAAACAAAAGCCTGTCAGAGTGACCACGCAAAAATATAAAGAAAACATACTGTGAGATCATATACCTAGAGTAAATTCTGGACTTGATGTGGCACTTGTGATGAGCCTTTTAAGGCTCTATATTTGCAGCCCTTGTGTCTGAGGCTGCAATTCAGAATTTGGATGTAGAAGTGGGATCAAATTAGACATTTTTAAAATTAGGTTTGCGCTAGGAAACTCCACTTCAAACTTTAAATTGCATTCTCCTCAGAGGGCAACCAATACATATTCTAACTAAACAAGCAGATACTTGGTTTTTTTTCTCTAATAAGAGGTGGTTACTGCCAAGCATTCTGGCCTGCAAAGAAATTATTTTTGATCTTGTTATACAGGTAACCAAATTAAGGGAGAAAAGAAAGCAGTTTAGAGACCATCCAAAAGACAGCGAAGGGAGGGTATTTAGTGTTTGTACCACTGCACTAGGAACTAATATTTCTTAGAGGTCTGACACAATACATCTGTGTTACTGAGTGTATGCACAGAACGTTATCTTGGAGAAACTGCTCGTATGTGTATGTTAAAAAAAAAAGCTCTCAGGATTAGATTCCTCCCTGTCACACCGTCATTCTATTTGCAGGGTATAGTGCAAGGAAAGGACCATTCAAAATCCTAGGTACAAAAAAAGCAATGGAAGGGTTGGGGGAAAACAGACGTTATCTTGAGAACCCAGTTTCCAGCCTGACTGAACAAAACAGCTTTTCCACTTCCTTCAGTTTATTTAACAGTCCAGTGCCTTTCAGACACCTTCTCACCTTCTCTGGAAAGAAGAACAACTTGAAGGAGAATGGAGGAAAATCCTCCAACATCCATCACAGAGAGGCCACGCACACACATGCCATCATATCTTGACAACATGTGTGTTGTTCTGCAGAGCTGGGAGCATTCTACTAGTGCTCCACTAGGCAAAGATGCCAAGAGTGTCCAGGTAAGACACTAAAACCATCTGAACTGCAAGTAGTTTCATCAGTGAAGTATAAACTGAGCTCTTCCATCCTTCACCTTGGCCCTCTTCTTGCACAAGTGCTCTGCTACGAGTCTAATGCTGGTGCATTCTCCGTAATTTCTTTCTGTGTCACTGTCTGCAGGTACTTCAGTCGCATGGGAGGGAGCTGCTCATAAAGGTCAAACCCCAAAGGACTCTCTGCATTCAGCAGTCTGTAGTAGAGTAGGTGCTTTTTCAAGTTCTGAAGAAAGAAACAGAAAGGTATCTAATATTTTCCACTGTCTCCAACACAACACAGCAAATCTGAAAATAGTACAATTCCATCATGCCCAAGATAGTTAATTATATCATCTTCAATAGAAGAGCTATAAAAGGCAAGTTTCTTCCAATAAAATTCACTTTCTTTTGCATGAGAATTCTTCTTCTAAACACAAGTCCATTGTCCCCTCAACAGCCCCTCACAATGACTTCTTGCCAGAAACTCAAGTGGATTTTTGAGTGTGATCTAATAATTTAGCCCAGTCACTAATCACAGAGGGCCAAATGATCCAGCTCTGTACCACAAAGGATAGACTTTGGCAAACTTCTTGAAAAAGTGAGAAACCTTACACCTGTCCTGTTCTTTTCAGGGGAAGCATCCAACTAAGAGTTAAGACAGATCACTGCTGGCCACCTATAATTGTGCTATAATTGTGCTATAATCATTCCTTTAACATCTCTAGCTATCCAGATATAATGCTGCTTGGACAAGAGGCACGGAAATACAGTACAGGAGATTCATCTAGGTTCCAATGGGCTCAGTGTTTTGAGGTCAATTATTACAAGAACTGGATTAGCGTATTTATAGATATTGCAGGCCAAAATCTTGCTGCTAATCTCCTCTCATTCTCAAATTAGCAAGGTAATTAAACACAAATTTCAAAAGCCAAATATAAGTCTGTAAGAGTACCATGTATGGAAAACTTAATTCCCAGGGGCACAAGCTGAATCTTACAAATCCTACCTCATCCACCAACAGCCATGTCTTTCGCAGCATGCTTTTCCGAGCAGCATCTGTCTCCTGGGAACAAAACACATACTTTCCTTAACATGGTGCAATAATACCTTTGCCCAGGGGCATACAGCACTCTAGGATGATTTGTTCATTATAATGATGAGCAGCTTGTTCCAGCAGAAAGTGCTTGAGATGCCTTATCACTTAAATCCTGCCTCTCTGCTCCTTTCCCTGATCTGAATCTCAGCTGACTTCTCAACCTTCAGGCAGAACTGCAGATCACAGGTGAAGTGTTGTTAGCACAACTATTCACTGACAGAGGCCCCAAGGCCATAGGAGGGCTTCTGCTTGGTTACTCAAGCAAAGTCAAAGAAAAGAGTACTTTGCACCTTAAGATTGCTAAGGCAGAGGCCAAATCTATTACAAGCTCTCTCTGCCTGATCACCTTCCTTATTCTTTCTGCTTATTCTTCCCCGCACACGCACACCGCAGAACACATAATTGCTGACCTCAAAGATTTAGGTAGGACTGGCTACCATTAATACAAGTGCTTTAGGGTATAATGAACAAAAGCTGCTGCCTCATATGTGGATTCTCAAACAGCTGACCAGTCCTCAACACATTTGCTTATAATCTTTGTTTTCAAGTCCCAAAGGTCAGTGCTTCATCACAAGGCACACTGGACTCACAGGGAGAGCAGACGCAAAACCCAACGACTGCAGCCCTGAAGCTCTGCTATCCATTACCCACCGGTGTCGTGCTTTCTTGGGAGAAAATGAAGCTGTTCACATGAGCCACAGCCACCACGTACAGAACAGGGCACCAGGAGTGGCGCAGCGCACCAGTGACCAGTGTTCGGAAGTAGAGTCGCAGGAGGTTCAGGTTATCCTCAGGAGGGGAAGTGTAGCGCTCAAGAGGCACAGGAAACTGCAACAAACCCATCCAGAGGCAACATTACAATTTTCGTCAGGGTCTAAGTAGTGAGAGAAAGTTCATGACTTCCAAGCTGCCCTTCCTTGTGCATGCCCTCCTGTAACGCGATTTACCCCAGTGGCACGGACCCCCATTTGCAGCAGAGCTGACTGATGTGACGTGCCTTGACAAAGTGTAGTCAAGACCTCTTCAGCTTTATGGAGAGATGTTTTACTGGTCCTATCGCTGCAGCTGATTTTTGGCACAGATAAAATTAGTGCCTATAAAGTAAGAAGACATTTTTGACAGCAAAGAAGGTATTTTTGACAGCACCACTAAATTCTTTCTTGTGCTCTGCTCACTCAAAAGAAATGCTGTCCTACACCTGACAGACCAAATTTTCTTGCTGTTACTCAGCAGAGCACAACTCCAGTATAACTATATGTGGAAAGATGGTTGAGAGGGAAAATGACTATTGGTCTATACATGGGCAAGGAAAAAGTTCTCACCAAGGTGTGAAAACACTTCTTTAAGGGAAAGGTAAATGCTAGCAGAACACAGGGTGCGACCACCCCTTCACACATACAACCTATAAATTAGAAGGTTCTCAATGGTTAGACCAGGCAAGGTTTGGGGCAGTTTCCAGTGAAGACTGAGCAATTTCACAGCTCCTGCCCTCCACATATACACACAAATCAAGGTTGGAGAATCACAGGCAAGAGCCCAGTAACTCAGAAATACGTAGTGACAGGCAATTACCATAAGACGGGATTACCTGCTGTAACGGCACTCCCAGCGCCCGCAGGATATTTGTGTGCTCCCCAAAAACAGAGAGACGCAGATGAACACTGAAACGCTTCTGTAGAGGTAGAAGAACAAAGACTCCAAAGAGTGGATCTCCAAAGGAGACACCCTCAAATTGCTCCAGGAGACTTATATAGAGATCATGGAAGGACGCCAAACCAGGGAGAGGTGCATCCAAGCTCAGGGAGTCCAGGGCCTTGGGTTGGCAATACACAGAGAGAAGGGCAGCTGTGTAGCGGTGGATTGGTGCTTCTAGAAAGAGGTCACTGCCTGTGAGGAAGACACACATAAGCCGTGCAAGTTTGGCAGCAGTCGGGATGCTCTGAAGGATTTTAGAACGCCAGGTTTCCAGCAACAAGATCCACTGCAGGTTCCAGGTCACAGTGTTGATGAGATCAAGTGGGAGAGAGTTCAGTATAGCCCCACGTGTCTCTGCATTAGTCACTTTGTTGTAGAGGCTGATAAGTGGAAAGAATGGCCAGTCTGAAGGCAGGATGGGCCCCCTGACCTCAGGAAGCAGCATTGACTGAATGAGGTAATTTCGCCCTTGGTAGGATGCCTGAGAACGCATAAGGGTGGGCTGCAAGTGGACAAAGTGAGAGAGGTAGCAGGAACGAATGCAAGGCAGATTCTGGTATGATTCTCTCAGCAGGGCACCACGAGTAACCTTTGGAAGAAATGCTGCTGCAGAGCCAGGCTGTGTCAGTTTGGCACTGGTGCCCAGATGCAGAATATCAGAGAAGTCAGCTGCTTCTGGCCCTCCAGCTTTCCCTTCACTGTAAGGTAAAGACAAACAACAGTTTAAGAAACAAACAAGCAAACAAAAACCTGAAATGACAAACAAACAACACACTGCCTAAATTCATCTCTACAGCCTTCCTGAAACAAGAAGAGTAGTATATGCAGAGCACTCAACACTTTCTACATCACTGAGCTGTTCTAATACAGAGGGCCTGTAAAGCATAAGCTGCCTTGGTATTTACAGGGAATTCACGGAACTACATTTGGAGTCAGCAACACTGAGGCTGTGCCATGAAAACCCTCCACACAATGCCAGTCTAGTGTGGAGGCTGAAACCCCTTGTCCTGAGAGGCAGCCTACTTACCAACACAGACATGAGGGTGCTGAGACGAAATACTGCATATCAGATAAGGCCTACATGAACCAGTAAGACAATTCTCAAAACAGTAACTTTGCAGCTGGCAGTGGCAAGGTCAGGGGAACTGTGCATGTGGAGGGTGTTTGTCAAATCCATATGCCACAATCTCAGACCAAAGACTCACCATTTTGTTGACCCAATTAAAAAAACAAAACACCACCACACATACAAATCCACTAATAAATTTTCCTTCTTTCTGAAAAAACATAGTATTTCCTTACAGCACCTTGGTTCAACCTCCTACAGGGATACAGCATGGCTAATTTCAAATAGATTGAGACGAACAAGATAAACTGCTACCATCTTCTTGCCCAGATATGAGAGGATTCATATTTGAGATGCTCATGATTTCTTCCAGTGTAAGGTGGAAGACATGGCATTTGTCAAATCAGCAAAAATTTGTGTAAGAACTTAAATAATAAGGGTTTGAGGAAAATTCATTAAGCTTTTCAGGCTATGTAAAATTCTCTTTTGTTTTCTAGACTTGCTACTCTCAGGATGGCAGATGCTAGGCCTTAGGGAGGGTCAGTTCTATCAGGAATCACACAAGCCTTGTCACAGAGGAAACCAAAAGAAATTGGTCATATTTTTCAACACAAGTACATCAGAGAAAAATACGCAACCACATTGCTTGCCTGATGAGAAGGCAAGAGAGAGAATATGCCTGGAGAATACGCCAATGAGTAAGTAAAATTTAACAACAGGCCCTGTTAAAGGCCAAAAATGATGACAAAATTGCAGTGCTAATGTGTTTTCTCCATTTTCCCGATGTTTTCCCATGTACCAGACTAGAGAAAGGAAAAAATGCAAAGCTTACGGAAGAAACTCTGGATTAAAGGCAAGATCCAGTAGGACCTGGTGAGCCAGATGCTCACTCCCTGGCAACAGACGGCTTAGCAATGCCATGGCAACACAGTGATGGAGTGAGGCATGCTGGGTGTAATCCGGGCAAGTGCCTGCCTGTACAGGAAACAAAACAACAGATAAAAGCACTGTATCATTTGTCAACACGACAATCAACAAGGACAGTAGGGTCAAACAAGACACAGATCTCACTGGAAAGTGAGACTGAGGCAGACTGCAAGAGCTGTCAGCATCCATACCAAGAGGTATTTCTGCTTCCCCTGACTGCCTTAGACAGTCAGACATTTTTTTAGCAACACAGTTGAAAACTTCGTTCTTACTCTATCCCAAAGAAAGGCAAAAATACATTTTTTCCATCCAAAGTATATTGGAACTAAATCCCCACATCAGTAACTGGAAAGATGTTATTTGCTAATGGGGCATAAAAGTCAGCAAAAGAGTCGCCAGACCTAAGTCAGATACAAGCAAGAACAGGGATGTGAAGACCAGCTGCCAGGGAAGTCAGTTCCTCAGGGGAAAGAAGTGAAAGGACTAATAAGGATACCATTCTCCGAGCCAACGCTAACACAAAGTACTGCAGGTGATATTCATGGCGTAGGATCCACGCAGATGAGGCAGTCACAGAGGGAGGTCCAGTCTGCCAGCTTTGATGCAGATAATCCTTCAAGCCTCTGAAGCCCAGCACAGAGCTGTACTGTAAAGGAATCACAAGTGGAGACAAATAATATTAAGACAGTTTGTGTCTGGAGGAAAGCAAAACACAGCCCTCTCCAAGGCCCATCCCCTACCTTCTCTCACATGAGAATTCCTGTTGGCTACTCCAAAAGCTGTATTTAAAAACAGCCTTATAAATATCTGTTTTTCTTCCTCAGGGCTCACCTGCATCCATCATGACCATCCCCATCATGACCATCCCCATCACAGATAACCAACAGTCACTGCCTATATTTTCCATAGTGTTCTGTAAGGCAGAAATCTGGCCAGTGGCTTAAAATGTTTTTCCCTTATCTGGCCAGACATTCCCATTAGTAGCCAATCAGGTAATTCAACACATGGTGACACAGGAAGGCTTTGAGAAAGCTTATGCTAGGTATTCCATCTTTCTAGGGCTCAGACATTTGCTCTTTAGGATCTGCAATCTTCCATGACTCAGTCATTCTAGAAATTCAGAACAAACCAAAGGAGGAAGGACCCTCTTCAGTAGCACTGTAGCACTCATTCTCTTCTTTAATATTACCCCATTTTCCTTTGTTATATATGTTTCACCCATGCTTTTCCTCCACTGACATTCAAGTTTTATATTTTGCTTATCCAAACAACAGTTATTCAACTCTTTTCAATGTTCTTTATAAATCCATCCTTTAAGCATCACCTGCTCTGTAATTCGAGCTTCCTGGTGTCAACTGAATACTGGAATTCAAAGACAAGATATTTTTCTGATCCTCATCCCACTTGTTCTGAAAGTCAGGCTGTTTCTCTCCATAATACCTTAACATTTTTTAAATAAAAATGCACAACAATTTGCTTTTAACAGTCTTTCTAACACCTCTTTTATGCCTGGGAAGGTACAAATACTAACGTCCCTCACAAGCATATCATCATTCACCTAGAATTTACAGTGGAAACATCTATTCTCACCTTGCTGGTCAGGCCCTTGTGAATGTGGGTGATGTTATTGATGAGAAACAGGAGGGCAGTGAGGAAGGGGAAAGGTGACTTGGAGCCAACCAGGCTCAAAGGAGGTTTGCCTCCAGCGCAACTCAGAGATGCAATGCTGCCGACAGATTCTGGTGCCAGGGAACAGGATGGAGGGTTGCACAAAGCAGAACATGGCCTGTGTGAACAAAAAAAGAGAGAGGGGTTAGGTCATAAGCATTCATAGTGCTGAGGAATTATCTTGTTGAAATGTTGCTATCTATCTGAACTGTACCACACATTGCAGTAAAATGGAAGCCGTGAAGGCAGTGAAAGCAAAAAGCCAGTGTCTCAGCTGGTACCACCAAGCACTACTGCCACACAAGCTAATGCCAGCGAGCCGTCAGGAACTCTTCAGCTAAACTGGTCATGATGAGCAGAAATACTGATGCAGTGACACATCTCTGATGTCAAATACTTGAAAGCATTGGAAAAAAAAATACGCCTTTCCCCACATACACACGCAAACCAGGCTACTAAGGCTGCCCACCCGCTCAAGACATTTTGATAATAAACTTCTAGGCAAAGCCAAAAAGCCAGATTATATCTAAAACTGACATTGCAAAAATGCTGCCCTTTATGTACTAATGAAATGCATATTTTTAAATTGTATTCAGAAAGAACCTAGCTTTAAGGTACATGAACATGACTGTGCAAACCTGTGTTCTCTGCAGGTGAAACTACAAATTCTCACACCAGCAGTGCTTGCGGGGCCCAGAGTAGATACATCATGTCTGTACAGGTATGGCCACCACAAAGAAGAGTGACCACAAGCAAGTTGCTCACTGGTAATGGGGTAATAGGGCAAATCCTGTCAAAGATCCATATCATTACTTTATGACAGAAAACTAACTGCTTAAATGCATTGCTCTTTCTACCACTGGTATTACATGCAGGAGATGCATAAACATGTGGGGCTCACGAAGTACCCTGAACTCCTGGACCTGAACTGCCCAGAAAGTTTACACAAAATTGTGAAACTATTAGGGCAGAGATCAGCTGACTCTGGTTTTTACCAGCCAGTGTTAAGAACAGCCTAGGAGAATTCTTGCAGAAGAGCTTTTATAGCCTGACCAAATCCATTGTTTTCAGACCTCACGGACAGGTAGAAAAGGGTCTAATGAGTACTCTTGTGTTGGAAGCTTTGGTGCCAAGAGCTTCAGATCTCAGTTTCAGTCATGAAAGAACATGGGCCAAACTGTTTGCTGACCATTCAAATACCACTTTAAACCAAAAATTTCAAGTGCCCTTTATATCAGATGTTCTCAGAGGCAGATGGATGCCTCTCTGACTGCAAGTTAGGCCTTTTAGATTCCCCACTCCAGGAGATTAATCACAGCCTAGTAAGGAGGCTCCCTCTACAGCAGAAAGACAGAATACCTGCAGTACTTAACTGTTCCCAGAGCTTATGTTATCCAAATGTCTGAAAGAACAGTTTGGTATCCGTTCTTGCACTTCTCTGCAGGGGTTTTCAAAGCACTAATGGAGCTCTGCAGGAGCTTAAACATGTGAATCTAGTTAAATTATTCGATATAAGCAGCACCACACAGAGCACATGAACAATACATGAACACACACACTCACCTCATCATGTAAGAGGGACTCAACTAATATTACTTGTGCTATTTTTTTTTAGACCAGTGAAACCAAAGAAGCATCAAAGCCAAGAGTGACTAAAATAATCCGAAACTGATATGAAAACCCCAGCTACATGGTAAAGCAGAGATGCAGCAGCACCAGTAGAAAAGGAGGAGTTGCAAACCTCTGCAGCCATCATGCCTTTCTGTGAGGGGGGAGAGGACAAAGCAGGGTACAGACATTGCCCTACTGCACTCCAATTCTCATATCTGGGGCACATTGCACAGGGAAGAGAAGAGGGAGGAGGGAGAGCTGTCACACAGTACAGTACAGAAATGGGGCTCCCTTAGCTTCTGACAACAGCATCTTAGCAGTGGAAAGGTTTTACCTGAGCAAGTCCCACATGCTGTCTATGGCTGGCTGGCTGAGAAGGGGCTGCAGTACCTCTGATGTCAAACGTTCCAGTTCCTCTAAGCAGTCAATTGGATTGACTGACGGCTGTAGAAGACATGGAGAATGACAGGAAAAGAGAGAGAATGACCACAGCACCCAGTGATAGCAGAAATACAGACTGATTTATTTGCTTCGTCTGTGTTTATTACCTTTTTGCCAGACCCCATCACCTACACAGTGGTACTGCTCCAGGTTAGAGCCGGCCTCACTGCTCACAGTGTGGAAGCTGAGAGCTGCCACCTCAAGGTGTTCTCACACTCAAGCATTAAAGTGCATCCCAGAAACTCTTAATTGGCTGGAAGCAAGATATGGGACCCTTGGAATAAAGATTCCCTAAATGAAAACTTGGCTAAGCCCCCCTCTCCATACCATCTACATGTTTCTATTTAAATTGAAGATGACACAAAGGTGATCAGAACTACCTTGAGAAATCTGAGTAGCACCATGAGGGTGTCCAAAAAGAAAAATTTTTTAAAAATCAGCTGCATAAGGTGTGATTGACCTACCCATCAAAGCATGACTGTGGATGAACACCGCACAGAGAAGGAACTGTGGCTTTTAGAGAACCATCCAAATTCTTCTGACCCTAGTAAGCAATATTCCAGGTTGAAGGAACATGCTGGCAAATTTTAACACTTTTTATCTTCATTAGAATGTTGCTTTGGGATACAAAAATACTCATTTCCATTACATAAAATCTGATATTCCCCAGCTGAAATTCGCTTCCAGAAGTCAGTAAAACCTTCATGAAGATGTTAACCTTCACTTTTCATAGTCTAACAAATATATTCCAAGAAGGTCCCAGTATACACTAATCTAATTGATTGATTTTTTTGCACTAATCTATTCAAACATGCTACGTACAATGTTTTTTTTAATCAGCTAACCACAGATAGATGACTGAACTTCTTTTTAAATGGAAATTTAAAAACCCAGCACAATTCAAGGACTCAAGAAGTTGTTTCCTCAGTCACTCTTCTGAGATATCTGTAAAGGTTAAAAATGAGCATTAACCTCTTGGCTGCCCTTGTTCTCTAATGCTCAGGGCATAATCACAGCTTGTGAAAGGTATACCAGCCTTTGGGGCACTGAAGACATCTTTGAGAGATACTGGCAGTTTCCACCCTAGCCATAACTAATAAACTCAGTTGCTTTTGGCAAGTTTCAGAGGAGTTGCACAAGTGTGAATAACTACAGACATTAAATTACCCCCACTCCTTCAACATAGCTCTCCCAAATTGGAACTCGGACATGTCAGTTGGGCAGTAAAGAGGAAAATTGCATTTATCTTTAGAACATGAATCTTTAAGGTAGCTAAAGCGTAAGACATTATCCTTCAACAGCATCACACTGACATGTCACCTTCAGAAAACTCACTTTAAAAGATGATCACATACTACAACTGTGTTACAGAATTTGACCTTGAATGTCAGTGGGGCAACAAATAAATTTATCTTTATTATTTCCTATCCAAAGTTCATATGGCATGACCCTCAATGCTCAATCTTCCACGCAGATGATTGCAGTGTAAATGTCCACATGTAAGCTTTCAGACCAAAGCAAATGCAAAAATGCATGACTTGCCTTATCCCACTAGGAAAAAGGACTGCCAAATTAAGTTAGGTTGTATTTGCTTCATTCTTTGGATCTCTGTAGTAAATCAGAGCAATCACAGCACTACCACATACCTTGATTGAGACTCTGATCCCAAAGGACAAAAGGACAAAAAAGGAAGAGATATTTGGCACTGCTAACATATAGGGTTAGCAGACTTATGTGACCCTGAATGTCATGCAGCCTAGATATGAGCTGTAGTAAACAAAATCAGATGCCTTAATATCTGTCTTTTTCAGTACTGCCCGTAAATTCAAGTTTTCAGAGGTAATATACAAGTTGATGTTGGTGAGATGAGATGACAGCCCGTATGTATTTTCAGGCCTTACCTGTTGGCTGTAAGCACTGTAATAAACTCCCAAGAAGATCACACAAGCTGTGGTCAGAGGCTGGAGAGTGTGCCAAGTTTCTGTCTGGGATATCTCCTGAAGGATTTTTTTCAGACTTGTCTCAAGGAAGGGCTGTAAGCCTGACACTTGATTCCATGCTACTGGAGGAGGTGGAATCGGTTCACTATCTTCTGAGTTATTGCTGAAACACAAAGAATGACACAGGATAGCAAATAAATGTCAAACAACTGTCTCTCTAAATCATCAATTTTAATAGAAAGATGTAGTCTGGAAAATTATATCCAACAGCATAACTAGGGGGAAAAAGTCTTTGCATAGTCCCACAGCCCAGACCAAATAATTCAGGCAGAAAGGATAAACGTAGAATGTACTTACAAAAGCTGAAGTTTCTTCTCCTGTACTACTCCGCCCCTGAGCTACGCTCTAGCTTTACCAGAAATGCTGTCTCAGTACTCAGCTTTAGTTAAAGAGTTTTTGCTTTCCACCAAAAAAAGTACCTGTGTCTGCAGCAAATCCTACTGCTTCGACGTCTGTCAAAACCAACCACCTCTTAATCCTGACCCATCTTGGTTTCTGCAGAGGTTCTTTCCTCCAAACCTCAGGGCATTTACTTTCCTTACTCCCAAGAGATGGTCAAAGCAGCTTCCTAGCTCCTTTCAGCAGGGCATGTGGCTAACAGTGCCCTTTCTGCCCCATATCTTAATGTAGATTTTGGCTCCTGCATCTGGCCAGGCTAGCAGGCATACAACTGTCAGACTAGACACTACTTCTGATCTTGTGTCAGAGGGAATACCCGCCACCATGCAGGGGCTCACACGTGGGACAGTAAACCATTGAAAATGATGGGGGGGAAGGGTGACAGCCAGGTCTCCAAACCAAAGAAAGGGAAGACAGGATGCCAACTACTGAGATGCACAGAATGGTGACAGAGAGAGCCTACCTGCTCAACTTGGCCTGCAGCTCTGCCGAGTTGCCTGCTGTTTGCATCACATGTGTCAACAGAGTAACCACTGCTGCAGCTCGCTGCACAGACAACTCAACCACAGGGCTCTTCCCACTGAGCAGCTCAGGCAGGGACTGCAGTATCCTCACCAGCACAGGGTAGAGATCACTGTAGTGTGAATTACAGAACAGATACGGTTGGAAAGGGTCTCTGGAGATCATTTGTACTTCAATTCTCTTTTCAAGCCAGGTTAGCAAGAGCAAGATTGCCCAGGGATATGTCCAGTCAGATTCTGAATATCTTCAAGGATGGAGAGTTCAGTATCTTGCTGTGCAACAATGCTCCAATGTTGATCACCTTTACAGTAAAGTTGGTAAAGATTATAGCTAAAATTCCACTTCAGTGGAATTTCCTGTATTTCCATTTGTGACCATTGGTTCTTCACTTTCCACTGGAAGAATCTGGCTCTATCTTCTTGACACTCTCTAATCATTTATTTATAAAGATCGCTAAAATGTGATTATGAGATCCATCGCCACCACCACAATAAGAAAAATAAACTGACACAGAGAAAAGATGACAAAGGAAGACTACTGCTATTCCAATTTCATCTGAATGGGACCTACCTAATACTCTGCCTCCAAGCACTCTGATTATCTCTTGAACAAACTACTTTGATTTTATTCTTGCTGGGGAGTAATTATCAGATTCTCAGCCACACTTATAACTTTGCAGCTTTAAGGAATCTTCTGCTGTTTCTCTCCTCAACATTATTTACAGCACTAAAACAATATATATAGTCTTTACTCTTTTTAAATCATACGCTAGATTGTGCTGAACACAAAGAACACAAAATGCTGTTGTGGATGAGAATCTCCCTTCTGAAATTCAATACTGTCCTCCCTTTTATTCCACTTCAGAGCACCTCCATAGCCATCTCTCTTCTTCCAATTCAATGCAATTTCAGGAAGAAGATTTAATGCTTGAGCTAGGTCAGACCTACACCAGGTGCAGCCCTCAGCAGTCAAGCACAAGAAGTTGTCCTGAACTGGAAGTCGATGCATGATGCAGTTTGTCTGCACCAGTCTGCCCCACTCAGTGTGGTGACTGCTGCCCACAGACTGCCCCCAGGTCAAGCAGATTCAGTCCTGGGTGCACTGCAAACCACATGTTTTGATGTCATACAAGCACAGATTATTCATCCCTTCAAGGGGAAAAAGATGCAGCCCTAAAAAGCTACAGTGGTCTCCCACTGTAAAGGAGAAACAACAAAATAGCAGTGCTTAAACACAGGAGATAGTGAACAACCAGAAAAAGGCACTACTGAGCATAAATACCTTTAGAAACTGAGTTTTACTTCAGGAGGCCAGAGAAAGTGAGGTAAGACACCCTGAAGAGAATAGAGACTGAGCCTGGAGATCCCTCTATTTGCCCCTTTGGAACAGGATGTGCGTTGCCGCTGTTGTGCCCTCCACCCCCTTTTCCGCAGCTTTGAGCTGTACCTGTAGAGGTCGCAGCCCTGCCCGTAGCCAGCAGCCACAGCCCACAGCCGGAAGGCTTCGGTGCTCAGCCTCACGGCTTCCTCCCTCGGCAGAAGCACATCCAGAGGGTCTTCAGCGATAAAGCGACTTAACCGACTCTTCATTTCAAATTTGTTAAGCTGTAAAACAAAGGAAAAAGAAAACGATGAAGAACAAAAAAGACAAAGGCATAAGGGGCATCAGCTGCATGCATCATTACCTCATTGCTCTGACACACACAAAGAGCTGCAGATTTCAGTTCAGCTCGTTCTGAACTCTTCTTGCACTGCTCAAATCTGCTTTTATTTTGTGCAATCTTAAGGAGCAGACTACAAAGGATCACTAAATGGTCAAAGACTATTAAGAGAGAAGTATTCCTGGAAGGGGTGCCTAGGGGTACCTACTCCATTTGTAACACAAATCAACTACACCTAAATGATTTCTGATGGAGGTTTGTCTACCACACACACACACACTGTTGTTTTGGATGCTCTCTGCAGCATTTAACTGATTTTAAAAAAAAATAATACATAATTATCCTTCTTTAAATAGTCATAAATACAACTCTCTTAGTCAAGCTTACATGTAAAGATATACTTTGCAGAAAATGATGTCTACAAAAGTACTGAACTGATGCTGACATTCCTTTGGGAAGTCACACTAGACGGGTTTCAGAGGTTCTACAATCTAAGTCTTTCTATAATTCAGTGTTTATTTCATGCAAAGGTTTATTTTTTCCTGCCTATTACTTTCATAAGGTTATAGAATTTTGATGCCTTGGAAATGTTCTGAGGTTATTTTGGTATTGAATTAAGCATGACATGACTCATTGTAGTTCTCTAGAAATAATTTTTATCCTCCCCTACATCTGGGTATTTTTACTTAACCATAAAAAAGAGCTTCTCTTTCCTTCTCCCACACACACAGAAGCTTCTATGTGCTCTGTCTAAACAAATGAGGTAACAATGTCTTTTCCGCAGCACAAGGACATATTATAGGTAATTTAAATTTCAAATGCTTTAGAGACATCTTGTAGGGAAATCAATGCACACCAGCAAGAAAGCAAAGGAGCTGATGAGTCAAAACTATGAATTCTGACACCTCTCCTACAGAACAGAGGACAAAGTCAAATTTACTTCCAGGAGGAAGATGGAAGAACTTTGTTGTTAGCTAAAATAAATTCCTACATTGATGGTTTTGATTTAGTTTTTTATTATCTTCCACTCCCACATTTAAGTGCATGTAACAGAACATATGAGAGTGTAACAGTAGCAAAGCCTAACTATTAGGAACCTTCTAAGCAATTTTTGCATGCCTTGAAATACCTGGAGTACACAAAGCCTGAAGTAGAAGAATAACTGAATTTTACTCTGTTATGTTCGTAGTACCACTTACAGTCTTTAAATATCCCACCATCCATCAGCAGCATATTATTCTCTATATTTTATAGCAGAGACTGGTGCTCTGTTGATATTAGCAATTTCCTGGATGGCAATTTGTTAGGTGCTGTTAACAACAGTGAACCAAAAAGCCTAAGAAATGCTCTTTGCACTGTAATGGGTGCTGCTCTTGGTAGATTTCATGCATTTATAGCACCAGCATGACAACCTGTATGACAGAATGCAATTTTCTCTGAAGTGGAAAACCTGTCCAGAAGTTAAGAGGAGTTGAAAACATTGATGAATTATCATAGAATTATTAAAAGAAATTAATGCCAGAAAAGTTCAGGCAGGGTTGTAAAACACAAGGATAGTGATTATGTCCCTAGTTTATACACTCTAATGCTGCCGATCCCTGAAACATGGGAGAGTACAGAACATCACACATCAGTGCATGCTCTAAACATCTGCTCCTGGTCAGTATCACTGTGCTGGGCTCTGTGACTTTTACATGAGTGCAATGCACAAACCATAAAAAAGCAGTGAAAAGCTTGAGACAGCTCTTCTGCCATTATGCAGGAGAAGCATCATTATTATGAAACTGTCAACAATTCCTTCAAAACACACTGATGCACCTTCCTCACACAGATTTCTTCAGCTCAGAGTCACCTCCAGTTAGTCTTCTCTCTTTACTTAGAAAGTAAGGCATAGAGAACAAAGGCCGTTGCAATCAGAACTCTTCCAAGAACCACTCACCAGCCTGGCTGTTGCATTTCGGCCTCCAGATGCCAACACCCTGATGAACTTCATAGCACTGGCGCAAGCAACTCCATGGAGACTGGTAAGTAAAAACCCTGGTTCAGCCACTTTGGGATTCCACTGAGTCGGGAGAAATTCCCTGACAATGGTCTCAATCAATCGAGGACAGTCAAGCAGCTGCAGAGAAATAGCAGTGAGCACAAATAACTAAAGGTATGCAGTTACGCAGACATGCGGAAGATGCAAAACAGACAAGTTTGTCTGATCTCCTTGCCGTAACTTCACCTGATCTTTCTTCTCTTTTCCAAACCTTTCTCTATCATTCCCAAGCTTCTATACAATGGGAGATTTACCTGGCTGCATGCTTCAGAGGAGTGCCTTGCTATATGGGTGAGGATGTGCAGTATATCCAGGACTACTGCTGGAACAGGTCGCACCACCTCTAGGATGTACCTCAGCCGGTGCTGGATCCGTGTCTTCAAAAGTCCCTGAAAGGCATTAAAAAAAAAAAAATCTGTTAGGCTCTAATCAAGTGCTCTCTGCACTTCAGTTGCTGGAAGCCAAAAGCAGATTACATCTTCTTCAGAGACTGTTTTAAAATTAGCAGTCATGAAACAAGTAAGTTTCTGTGTATTTGCAAGTATGCTGGCAAATGAGCAAGAGTTATCTGAACAGAACAGAAACAACTGAACTTCTGTTCTGAACCAGACCACTGCAGGGGTTTGGATACTGGTGTTTTCCAGAGTACAAAACTCTAAGTGACAGAGAAATAACCTTCCCTATAAAAGACTATGAAAACCTACTGCTGGTGAAGAAGGTTCTCGTGTTCCTTGAATAATCTTGGGTAGACACCACCTCCAGCTAATGCAGCACTCTGTCTGATAGTACCTGTCACGTCAGAGAAAGTTGACAGAAACAGGGAACAGACACGCATTCTTATTTTGCAGTAAAAAAAGAGATGCATAGGGATGATGTGATTTTTTTTATGATCAGTGGCAGTGCCAGGAAACAAATCATCGGTTTACGTAACAGCGTGATGCATTCCTGGTTCTGAGAAAACGCAAATCCGTAACACCTAAATTCATATTACTGATATGTTTAAAAATTTGCAGCCAAGCAAGTTGTAGCTCTAGGCCTGACCAAGTTCAGCAGCTAGTTTAAATACTCCTTTTCCAACTGTCTGGAACAATTGGGTCGTAACAGCCAATAAGCAGGTGTGAAATGGAACTGCACAGCAGCGGGAACAATGGGGAATTTTATCCCAAATACCTTCTGAGTCCAGGCCACTTCAGAACAAGCTGAATTACGCTGAACCATGCAACTGTTTACAAAATCACTAACTGATCTCCAGTCTATCTACTACTCTTTTGTTAAGTTTTTTGAACAGTGCCACACACGTAGCAGAACACATCTGAAATCCTGAAGCCTCTAAACAAGACCAAATGCCCAAGTACAGTAATTCATTCACCCAGCGATGCTTTTAGACCAAGTGCCATTCGAACACAAGCTCAAGCACAAGGATTAAGTGATGTGATCACAGGTTTTAATGATTGCAGCAGGCAAGAGGGGTGCATCGGCTCCACCAAGGCTGAGTTTGAGATAACAAAGACTGCTATTTTTAGATCTCTTGTCAAAAATATGGGATTAGTCTTAAAATGTGGGAGGAATTCCTTCTGAATGCTGTAAAAATCTTAATCTGAGAAATTCAAATATGACATTTGGGGAAATGGTAAGTAGCCACCTTATGTCAAATAAAAAAACAATATCACTACAAATCTACTAGTTCTGAACTATCTAGCTGTAATATTCTTGTTTAACTTTTAAAAAGTGCATATCGACATTTTAAAGGCTGGAACTTTTTCATTTTTAATTCAAGTGAGCCTGAAAGTCATGTCTGTATGCAGTCTTTCAGCAAGTCTTACCAGATCATCAGTGTGTTTGTTGTTGAATTCCCCAGAGGAAGTTAAGAGATATTAATGATACTGAAACCACACAAGTCAAGTCTCAGCATTCTCAAAGACCAATAAAATTATCCTCCTGGTAATATATGACAGAAACATAACAACCAACAGCCAGGGAAGAGTTCTAATTCTTGTTCAGAATGTTCTTGTCCAGCATGCAGAGAAGTGTAGATGTTTCAACAGCACACACAGCACTGTGCTGAGCCTATTTTCCTAAAAGATTCTGGGTCTAACTCTGTGCTTACCTTTACAACATCATATCGGGCCACGTCTGGGTCTGGCTTGTTTTCATCCTTTAATTTTTTATCTTGAGATTTCTCTGTTCCATTTAACTCTTCCTCTTCCTCCTCTTCTTCCTCCTCATTGTTAGGGACAAAGGGGAATGCAGCCATCCCTTGGTACCATGAGAAAGTCCAATCGAGATATTTCTATAAGGAATGTTAAAGCATATAAAATAAAATTCTCATAAAGAAAGACAAAAAGACAAAGACAAAACCTTTTTGGGGATGCTTTATTGATTCCTATCTAATCCCAAGAAAACGTGAATACAATAAAAGGTATTCTAAACATATACAAGTAGAATTCAACGCTTTTTCAGGGAAATTATTTTGGCCTGACACACACAGACTTGGAAAACCCTTAAAAAGAATTACAGTGATGTGAATTAAATTCACTACACAGGTAACAGAAATTTAGTTTAACTGGAAAAAAATTAAGATTATAAATGAGTAAGTAAATAAATAATTAAATAAAATAACCACCAAGCCTCTAAGTGTTAAACTGAAATTTGGTATTTATTGGCTCTACTCCTGTTTCTGGACCTGTGTGGAACTTAGGTCACAAATAACACAGCAAGATCATGCAAAAATTGATATGATAAAATCAAGACTGCTTGGTCTATTTGTTCATGTTTGCTTCACTTTTGTTTGAACATTCCTCAGCTTAAGCAAATAGAAAAACCTCTGGTTTTGTTCACAGCTAATGATAGTGCCAGGTACTCTCAAGTTCTAGGGTAACAGCCCAGCTAGAGTAATAGCTTCAATTCTTCAGAGAGGGGATTGCTCCCATAACAGACCTACTTCCCCCAAAATGTGTTAGAATATGAAAGACAGCCAAATCAAACCCTTGCACTGCTTAGTAACCGCTATAATTTTCCGTTTCCTCTACCCACAATCAGAAACAAATACCACATTAGTCAGAAAAGTAGTGGTAGACTTCAACTGCCAAGTACCAAGGAAGCACAAGCTATTATCAGGCATTAAAAAAAAAAGCAAACAAAAAACAATGCAATATTAACTAAAGATGGTGACTGAATGGCATGGTCAGAAGAGACCTGACTTGAGGGGATGAAGCCATGAGTCCACCTGGAATACGGAGTTTGGGACTATAGTCTTCTGTCCACCAAGAGAAGGAAAAGTATTAAGACGAACTAGCTGGGTCTTCAAAGGAAACAAAAAGAAGGAAACAAATGCTTCCTTCCCATAGCCATTGAAGGATGAACCAAACCTTCAGACAGCATGATTTTTATGTGTGCTGATCTTCTGTGTTTGTAGTGTGGATAAATCCTATTTGTCTTACAAACCCTGGAGCAGAAGGCCAGGCTTGCAACCCTGTCCCTTTCTCAGAGACCTTTTGAAATTCAGCAACACACGACTCTAGGAAGGACTCTTTGAGTTAGAAAATATACTGACACAGCATTCACAGTGCTGTTTCTGGCAGCAAGAGTCAGCAATCCCTGCTTACACAAGACGTCATACCATAAGCTTTGATCTGAAAAATCAGAGCACTATACTTATAAACCAGAGTAACACCAGAAGAGAGAAGAGTACATTAAGGAGCTGATTCATAGTACCAATTACCTACGATGGGTGGGCAGGACTCATCTACCAGAACCCCATTAGACTCATACATAGAAAAGTAGCAAAATGTGGAGAAAGCTACCTACTCCTTCATTTCTCTTGCCTCCCACTAGGGATAGCTCTACAGGCCTGGTAGAAGTTGCAGGGGGCTTCTACCCCATCTCTTCTATCACCAGCCCCTTTGCAGTCAAACACAAAAGCAGCTCTCAAGGAAGTTGTAACACAGTCCACAGGACACTTTGCCTATAACAGACTGCTTCTATCCAACCAGGAGTACATCTTAATCTGGCTGCTCCAGGCCGTCTAGTAGGACTGAACATCTAAAAGAAGTCTCAATCTTCTAACAGGTGAAAAAGCATCAATGAGAAAATAAACACATGAAAAGGCAAAATTAGGTATGTATCAGTGTTACAAAAACACATGGGAACAGCAGAAAATGGACAATGATAGAAAAAGAAAACAGCATTATTATGAGGCATAAGGGAAAGCACGGAGAATATTTAATCTGTTAAGAAGCAGAAAAACTATGAAATAAGAAAACAACATAAGAGGCCATATTAAAAAAAATAAATTCTACACATACATTAGTAGTGGCCTGATCTAGATTGCAAAGATATCAAAAGAAGAAGAAACTCAGCAGCGTGCACTGTATTTAATCACAGTGCGGAGCTAACTCAAACAGGAGGAAAACAAGATACCCGAATCTCTCAAACTGGGATAATACACTCCATCGTCTGTCTCAAAGCACAGCAATGACATTCTATTCACCATTAAGCTAACACATCCAGTAAACCTTTGTTCAAGCTACTCACCATGTCTTCTCATTCTGATTCCTGTACACAGCTCAGCATGAAACCAAACCCAAGCTCTTAATGATTATCTTACCTCATCATCAAGTGACACCAGCAGAGCCCGGAGAGCACCAACAGATGCTGCCATGACATTTTCCACTGCATCATCCAGAGAGAAGCGCAGCAAGAAGAGGAAGCCAGCATCAAGCAGCAGACGCAGAACGCTGCCCTTCAGTGAGGAAGCAAACTCTCCAGCCTTGGCCTGAAAAGTGTGCCAGACAGAGCCAGGGTTAAGGCTGTCTCATCTCAGCTGGATACATCTCTGGGCTGTCACATCTCAACATTTCGCATCTTTGCCTCTTTCCACTTCTACTGTAAAGCTGCTAAACTGTGTGGAAGTTATTCTTCCTTTATTTTATCCTCCATTCATTCTATAGAGGCACACAACTACAATTCCTTAGTGCAAGAAACCCTCTTTTCTAAAGCCTGCACCCATCTTTTGACTTCATCCTGTTCTGCCCCATCACCCTTCTCAAAACCACCATGTTTCTTCTTCTCTGCCTCCAGTGCCATTAGGTGAAATGTTAGCACTTCCCCCAAAAGTCAGGTGGAAATGTGCACAGAAGTATTCATTTTGCTTTCTGCTCTTGGCATATTGCTCTATGAGTAGGCTTGGCTCTTTCTCACCTCCTACAGAAAAGGCACATCATGAAGCTGGCTCAGACAACAAGAGCGAAAGGGTCAATGCCAAGAATAGGTTTGCCACAAAAGTAACATTAAAAAAAAACCAACTTGCATCCAAATTAACAGGAGAACTGGAATTGCACCGCAGCCACTGAACAGCACTGGAAACAACTTGTTGGAAGAACAGCACTCTGGAACCATCCAGAGAAACCTGCATCTCTGGTATATCCCAACACTTAGCTGATCTAACAGTAAGGATCCTCAGTGAAACAGAATGCCTTATTGGTGACTTGGCTGATTTTCACTGAACAGCAGAAAACAAACACCTAGTACCAGAGAATCTGGGCCCTGATCCACTAGAAACTTGAATGATGGGGAGAAATTCCATAAAGTGACTTACCCTTTGAACGATACGACCTAAGACCTGTAGAGCCAGTGTCCTCTGTTGTGTAACCTGGCTGCGAGACAAATGAAAGAGCTCTTGCAGAGAATAACCAGCCCTCTAAATGGCAGGGGGAAACAAAACAAAGAAACCAAAAAACACCCTCAGCCACAGCTAAAAACAAGCCCCTTAAAATACGATTAACTGTAACATACTGCGTAACAGAAGATAAATTGCACGCCAATATTGGTTGCCACTTTGTGGCAATTGCAGAAGAGATTCTAATCTTAGATGTCACAGAAGAAAATTAAACTTCTTAAGCAAAGGAAGTGTGTGCACCTTTTTCCAACACCACAGAACTTTAATAGCATTAAAGACAAAAAGCATCAACAGTTTTCTGGAAGTAATGCAGTTAATTCATGCAGACACAACTTGTCTTCAGGAGTTTGTTTCTAAACAAAAATTACTGCACTTTTCAAGTGGTTTTTCTGTCACTAAAACACTTGACACAAAAGGAATCTACCAAATCAAACACAGAAAACAGAAATGTGTGTACCTTTTCTACTGCATTACACCCACCTACCTCTGCCTCTTCTCCATGGTGGTGCAAGCCTAGATGTGTTGGCAAATCAGCATCTGCAGGAATCAATTCTCCTTTTAAACTGAATCGAGCTTGCATTCCCTACAGCAAAAGGGTAGAGGGAGAAAACTATTATTTCTATTGCTGTCCACTCCATTCATCTCTTAAAATAACACTTTTTACATCACCTGCTAGAAGAAGACAGCTCAAAAACACCTCAGACCTCAAATTCTTTTAAAAAAAAAAATACTCCTATCTTCCCTTTTTTCTGTTTTACACCTGTTTCATCCCAGATTACAATGGCTAGACTCTCACTTCCTAGCCCTCTTGAGTGCTACAGACTGAACTGATACTGTATCATCCCATCCTGCGAAAGAAAATGCGGAATCTTTCAACCTGATGAAATCCTACACACTGAGTAGCCAGTCTCTTCATTTTTGAAGCCTTCAAAACTGTTACTGCTGAAAAGCATGATCCAGACGCAAACATGCAAAGTATCAGTTTCTGCTTCCAAACCTTTTTGGTTTTCTTCTGACGAGGTGAGGGCAAATCTTTCATCCATTCCAGCTTCTCAAACTCTACATTGTCCATGTGAATCCACTCCTTCCTGGGCTTCACAGGCAGATCATCATCTTTGTGTGGAGAGAAAGAAATGTCAATCTTACCTTCCAAGGCACCGATGAAGGAAGTACTATTCCTTCTTTGCCAAGCTACTTGGCTAAAAGACTGTATCAAATATAAGATTATGTAAAATAAAAAGAAAACAATTTTCAAACTGACTGTTGTCTGATGCATAAACATCAAAGGTTTAAAGCTATTTTCATCTTTCATGAGAGCAAGAAGAGGAAGTAAACAGCACTGTAATTAAATTCACAGACAAGGCTAATTTAGGAGAAGTTGAACAGAAGTCAGGACACAAATAAGGCAAAATTATCAGAACCAGCGCAGAAAAAATAATATCAGCCCTACTTTTGAGAAAGCAAACTAATATCATCCAAGGAAGAGAGTGTTAGGGGGGGACGTGAAATGACTGAAAAGTATTAACGCAGAGTCCCAGCAATTTATCAGAA
The DNA here is from genome assembly GCA_013397755.1 of Cnemophilus loriae. NCBI lineage: Eukaryota > Metazoa > Chordata > Aves > Passeriformes > Corvidae > Cnemophilus > Cnemophilus loriae. The sequence goes on along the minus strand of VZTF01008194.1, from coordinate 816,980 downwards.
TCCAGTAAGGTCTCAGCCTAGATACACTGAAGGCAGCACAATATTTGTGCTTTGGTTGTATCTGTGATCCTGCTCTTCAGTACCCCTCCCTAAAGCCTTGAGGAGATCAGCTTGGGAAGAAAAGATCAAAACAGCTGAAAATCTGCACTGCTTTCCAGAGACAGCTCAGTGGGGAAACTAGACAGTTGAACAAGAATTTCAAAGGTGCAAGTACTAAAGGAAGAAATTACTAATTTAACTTTATAAAGAGCTTTGACTACAAGAATTTGAGAAACAAGACATTTGTGCCTGACATCACAGGAGTTGCCCTAGGAAAGAGACAGCACGTGGAAGAATCTCACAACTGAGGAGACCAGAGAAATATAACCAGGAACGGTAAGGCTTTGCTTCTAGGATACTACCCCAAACCAGAATGAGAAGAGATGAGCTAAGAAGTCTTTGCTATCTCAAAAGAAAGCACATGTAAGGACAGTAACAGGCAGTCTAAGAGCATGAAAAGCATTAGCATCACTGCTGCTGGAGCAGCCCAGAACTCATCTGCATTGCAGCTATTAATCCTAGTACTCCGGTCTTCTCTTGCAAGGAACGAGTCCCACTGAGATGCTCTTCTTTTACAAGATCTCTTCCTGCTGATAACTGGCCTGAAACCTAACCTTTTACTTTCCTCCAATTAGCAGATCAGCTTTCAAGAAGGGCACTCATCCTCTCCAGAATGAAGCTTCACCCTTATGATCAATGTGGTATTGAATCAGGCACGGAACCAAGCACAGAGTTATCTTGCTCAGCCAGAAAGCTGTTCTGCAGAATTTCAGCCAAAGGCTCAGCATGCATTTTAATTGAAGAGAAGGAAAAAGCATCTGAAATGTACGAAAGTGGAATGTTTGTGGGTGGCAACATGAGAGGAAATAAAATCAGCAGAAAAACAAAATATATCGACATTTGTAATTAAAAAAAAAGTTTTCTCTATTAATCACTAAATTGATAGGGTTGAGCTAATCATTCTGTGAATAAGATTATGCATGTTACTACCAGCCCTTAGTACTATGATCTTGTCAACAAGAAAAAATGGATATGTATTTCAAGGCATCAGCAGACTGTTACCAAGAAATCCCTTTACAGAAGCACAAGCTGGCAGTGTGAACACAACATTTGCACCGAACTTTTTCAGACTTGGGTTACATTAAAGGCCGCCACCAAACTCTTCACTTCTTGCTTTGCTTCCCCTTTTCGCTCAGTGACAGAATTAACTTTTCCATTTGATAAGGCTACAAGTTGCTGGATAAAAGCTTCACCGTCTTGTTTCTAATAAACAGTAGTCTTTTATCTCATTAGAGAGGCAGGTTTGACTTTTGAGCAATCCTATTGCTTTGTGTCATCACCGGAAATTCAGCATGACTATTTCTGCTCGGCTATTCATGGTGAGTTTACTTCTGAGTATAAACAGACGCTGAAATCCCAACAATAAGTGCTAATGTTAAATTCATTTTTACATCTCCTATTGGCCAAGATGGGCTGCAGGCATAAACCAAGGTACTGGAAAGGCTTCCCTTGGTTTTTTAGCTGTGTTTCAGCTCACCCTTTCTTTGTTCTTCCAAATATCCCGGGAAAACTCCTCTTTTTTCCTGTGCTGTCTTCTATAGGAGGCAAAAGATATCAGCATACAACGTTCTAAACACTGAGCTATTCCCAAGAGCATTATTATTATTACCATTACAGGCTGAACAACACACTTCTCTTGCTTCCAGGAGAGGAAAAGATGTCACTTGACCTGGCACTACTTGTGCACTCAGTTGTTCTGGGACTAAAAAGAACTACAAATAGTCCTTTTGATTAAGATGGATTTGTGGAAAATTAAAACTTGGGGAGAAACTGCAAAAGGACTGTTCAGTGAAGTATCTTCCTCAAAAAGAAGTTGAGCTTTACTTTTCCTGCACATGTACACATGCACATATACACTGACAGACTCATCCTTCTCAGCAAGAAAATGGTAAATGCTTGTTATCTCTTGCAAACATCAAGCTGAAATCCCAAAGTTATTCAGAGATTTCTTTAATCAATCTGCAGGTTACACTGGAACACAAAGGACGCATTAGAAGAGAGGATTGAGAGATGGAGAAAGGCAAAAATTGACATGAAATCAGGGGAGAAGTATGTTAGGAACAAAAGCGTGGGGAAAATGACAACGGGAGCTTAAAAATCACAACAGAGAAAAAGAAATTGCTAAATCAAAAATGCAGTGAGGAAAGCAACAATAAGAGCAGAAGCCTAAAGGGAAAACGCTTCCTTTCTCTGCCATGAGAATGTATGGGGTTACTCTAGCAGCTGGAGATACAGCAGCTTTCTCCTCATACAGGCATATATTGAGCATTAAAGGGTTCTGTCATAAGAGGCAACAGCTCTGTAGCACTCCACAAAAAGCAGGACATTCTACACCTTAACACTTCCCCCTCCATCCAAAGCACAAAGAAAATATCCTATGAAAATCACTGGGTGGCTTCTGAGATACAAGACAGAGTGAGGCCATCAGGAGCAGTGTCAGCTAAGACATACCTGCTCTATATGAGCAATTTCCTTGAAGTGAGACTGATTGCCATCTCTGTGCTATCCTGCGAACAAATCACTAACCCTTACCTACCCAACACTCTCTTGTCCCCAACCAGTACCAGTTAAAAGAAATTATTCAGCCACCAGCTGAATCTCACTACCTGTTTTCCCGTTCACATGACTGAACAGAAGAGCAGTGATGCCTAGTTTAACATACATTTTCCCTTCAGAGGCCTCAGAACAAATTTCAAAAAGCAAGACCTCCCAAAGAACAGCTCACTTCCATTACATAGTGTATCACCTTTCTAATCTGTGGAGCCCATCTAGAGATGTTCTTTTTTGAACCCCAAATACATATTTTTTAAATACCATGATAAAATTCAGATTTGGATCACTACAAAGTAGCACAACAATGCAACGTGGATTGATGTAAACACCATACGAATCTGATATTTCTGTTCAGAAAATTAACAATATGCACTTTGTTTCTTACCCGTAATTTCTACCTTCATATTTTCTTCCTTCCTTACAGGTTCTTCCAGACCTGACTCCTGCATGGAAAGAGATGATCTTACACCATGCTGAGCCATAGGCAGAGATTCCACAAACTCCTCCTCCGGTCTGTTCAGTTCCATTTTTAATTCCTTCATCTGGCCTTCATTGTTATCACGTTGTGATTTCAAGAAAGCAACTAAACTGGGATCTGCAAGTATTGACAAAGAGACAGACAGAGATGTGACAGAAAGTCTCAAAATACCTCATATGCCTATAGCTCCTGCTATTTATGTTTCAGTCTTTTCCACATGTCCTCTTTCTCTTACCAACTGTCACTTCTCTTCAAACTGAGGCACTTCACTGCTTTATGACCTCTCAGGCACATAAGCTGGGTGCAACTGACTAGTGAGGAGACACCAGAGAAAGAACTGACAAATGTCTTTCAGGGTAAAGCAAACACAAAAATTCTATTTTCCCAGCTTACAAATTAAGATAATTGTTTCTTTTCCCCTCACTGCCACTCAAATGGCACATCCAAACAAAACTATTCTCTCTGTGGAGAGAATTGTGGTCTGTGGTCCCTGCCTGTGGACCACTCAGTGGAATCAGTCTGAACACTAGGAGAATACACAGGATAGACACCACAAAAAGAATTACCTGGTCTTTACTGAATCGCACTAGAACTGCAAGTCATAGTTCAGATATCACGTTACAAGGTGACCTTTGTTTGTTCTGAACTGACTCTCCATTCCAATTATGGTCTGACAACTCCCAGAAAAAAGACATAGCAATTCTCTTCAATGCTTTGAAGAGAAACATTTGGGAGGCAGATGTGTTTTGAAGGATAGACTATATTCACATGGCTCTAAGATCATCATTTTACTTTCAGACCTGCTACAGATATCCCACATCATTTTGGATGGAGTGCATTCTCTGAATACTCTTCATCTAGAAGATGGTGTCAGGATGCTTATGCCAGAGGTGAACAGTGAGAAATTGTGCATTGTGCCTCAACAAGGTACAGAAATACTCCAGTAAGCAGTGTCAGAGATATATAAAGTAGAAGAACATAACACCTACAGTCATTATTTATTCTTTGGAGGACAAAGGACAAGCAGTTGAGAAATGCTCTGTACCTGACATAAGTCACCTCAAAAATGACTCCCATGTCTCTGAAACATCTATCCCACACTTATGATTGCTGCACACTCTCCTCAATGATGCAGTTTAAACCATCCTTGGTGAAGGTCAGACACAACGCCCAGTCTCATTAAAGTATTCCTGTTTTTTCTGAATGCAGGCAGAGCTCTCACTTTCTCACACTTTACTGCATACAGCAAGGAAAGACTGTATTCCTTATTTCATCATTTCACACAGTGACAAAAAAGTCACTGATGTCAAATCTGTGCATGGAATGTCAGAAACTAAGCCTACTTCTGTCCAGGGTCTCCATGAACAAAACCAGAACAGTACCAACAATAAGACACTGCCCAGCACAGAACTGCATACCCATTCTCATACTTCACACCACGGAGTATCATCTGCTTCATAACTAAGAAGTTAATTCAGGGACTGGACAGCATTTAACACTCACAGATCATTCACACTCCTGGATATGGAGAAAAAGTCTCCTTAATTCACAGATCTGTGCCAGTCCAGTTCCTAAATTCAGCAATTTAGTTTAGGAGTTGCTTCATTATGTATAATTCTCTATCCACAGATATTCTGGGAATTCCAAAATCGCTCCCAGTTTCTTTAAGGCCTCAAAAGATTAAAATATATACAATTTTAATCTACAAGTCATATAAAAAATACATTGCTTCAGAAAATATTGCTCAAAAATACTTAAAATACATCCCCTCCTTTTTAAACTCCTTAAGTATTCAGTTCACTAATATCCCAAAGGACAGAGTGGTGGGGACAAGGAGCAAAGATCACAAATCAGTCACAAGAAGCAAGTACGTAAACAGGGCATTTTTCATACACATGTCATTGTTATAAGCAGCGAAGCCAAATAAAATACTTGTGTCTCTGAATGAAGGATGTAACTAAACAATCTGGCTGCAATTATTTCGAGTAGTTCCTTTGCCACCTTTCCAGTTATAGCCATTTTGCTTGCAATGAAGTCAAGATCATTAACATGATCTTTAAGCTGAACCCATGTGAGACTTATGCATCTAAAATGCCGCACACATCTAAATACGATGTTAGAGGACCTGAAATCATGAGGATTTAAAAAATCCTCGTCTGCCACCTACATCTGTACATCTGCTCTTCCTGAGCATATAAATTCATCAAACCAACGCCAACAAGTGTTGCAGTGCCCCAGATCACACAAAGTCTTGTTAAACATACCACATTTAGTGTTCTCCTCTACCTTGTCATCAGCTGCCAGTGACAGGCATTCCCAGAGCACCACTGTGGACAGGGCTCCAAACCAGAGACCAGACCCCAGAATGTGGGGGGTCAGAATATGCCTGTACCCAACAGCCTGATAATTAAAACACTTTTTCAAAAAGTCAAGGCTAGTTGTAAGTTTTTCTGCTCTAACGAGTATAGGTTTGAATTGAAATCTCCCACATGCCCATCTGTTCTCTCTGAGTACTGGTTGTTCTGACCCAAGTTTTAGGTATTTTGGAGGGGAAGACCAAGGGTTCTCTCTCACCTCAGCATTGCTGCGACACTGCTTTCTTATCAGCTTCAGAGAATTACAATTTAGGACCTTAAACATTTATGTGCAACCATGTATTTGGAGTGCAAGGCAATAAGGGGCATGGATCATCTTAACCCACAGCAGAAGGGTGATGAGAAAGACATAAGCCAAACCAACCCTCACTGAGAAATAAATACTCTTTAATTTCTTCATGCTTAGTTCTTACTCTTAAGCTACTGACACGACATGGAAGCAAGATTATCCACATATGGAATGAGAAGGAATTCCAAGCTCCCATTGTTGACCCGTGAATTTGCTAAGACTTCAGGACACCTATACATTCAATAAATTGCCTCATCTCTAGAGCTGACCCCGGGAAGCACAAACCTAGCTGAGCCAGAAGCCTCGCTTGCTCCTGCAGGATCTCTTCCTCAGACATGGACCGCAGCTTCTCCAAGTTCTCTTTGTGAATAGCTTGAGCTTCCTGCTCACTCTTTTGGCTTCCAAGACCCTCTCCCGTTATGAGACAAGGACGCTGAGAGGTCAAAAAGTCATCACTTTTATCTGTAAGAAGAAGCAGAGAGGGCAGTTAGTGATCTGTGTCTACAGCATCATGAATAAATCTCATTTCCGTCATTAACAGGCTTGCATAATGTCTCCTTTTTTTTTTTTTTTTACCTTGGTAGTAAAGCTAGAACAGGAGTAAAGAAGTTTAGTTTAGCTTCAAACAAAACTAAAACATTTGTGCTTTCATCACATGTCACAACAAACATGTTGACATCATTTCCAGCTTGTTTCTTTGGGAGCTTGAGGAGGGATGGCAGAGGAAAGGAGTTACATTTCTTTAATGCAAAGCAACAGCAAGAAAAGGCAAACTGGAGCGTAATTCACAACTGATGCATCAGAGCATTCTTCCAAGCCAGTGAATACTAAATTCTTTCTCTGCCCAAGAATGCCTGAATCCACATTTGTATGTCAGCTGAACCATGACCTAGTAAATATCTGCTGAGTAAGACAGAAAATTAAAATTATTAGGTAAACCAGTTTCCAGAGTGATACAGGATCAATTCTCAACACAGGTATGTTTGCTTCTAACAATGTCCTGTACTCACCTTTAAGGGTTAAACATATTAGCAGTTACAGCAAGGGGCATTTTTCCTACCCGGAGCAAAACTGAGTCCCCATTATCATCTGATCTAAATCCATTTTAAATGTTCATTTCATTTAACCATAGCACTATGTAACATGGTCCTTCGGTCAGTGTGAGACCCTCCAGGTCTCCTGTAACCCACTGTACAAGGACCTGACTTTGCAGCTTTACTGCTTATGTTTTATTCATATGCTTCATATATTGGCTTGGAACATCCCTATGCCCCTAAACCAGCCAGCCCTGAAAGCATCAAATCCCTGTTAAAACAGCAGCAATGACACTCATCGTAACACCAGGAAGATTTGATGTCATTTCCACAGCAGTTCTTTTGCATATTGAGCAGAAAGAGGTAAGACAGAGTGACCTGGCAAAAGCTTCAGTAAGCTTCTCACCACCAGCAACTAAACTAAGGGTTACCAGGGACAAACATGTTGTTACTACAAGAAATTAAGCTCTCTCTCTTCTCTTGCTTCTAGTGATCCTGCCACAACAGTCTGTCTGAAGAGGCCAAGCCATTTTGTAATCTCTCTGTCGTGCTATTGCATTTTAGAAGCACTCATGTTCAAGAGGATGACAGCTATAAGGCTGCTCTATTTCCCTTTCAGATTTCTCAGACAGGATTACACATGCCCAGCGTAACAGGACATACAGTAAGCACAGTATAGTGACCTGGGTGGTGGATCTGTGCACACACAGCACAGCACGCCTGGCAGTTCTCTTACCAATTCTCTGACAGGGGGCAGGGCTGACACAAACTTTAGCTAAATGGTGATAATCTTCAAATGAAATCTGGCCTCCATTTCAATGTGAAAAAGAGGGTGTCAGGGTAAAACCCAGACACAGGGAGGTCCTAAGCAAACTGGACTGCCCCAGACAACACAAATTTTAAAAAAAAAGCCTGGAGATGCTGGTAACAGTTGAACTGGCTTCATCTTTCCTTGTCACGTTGCTGTCAGACAAGTAACTGCTGGAGGTGGCACTGACTCATCAGCACTGCCTCACAGCATCCCTTATGGAGCAAAGCCACAGTCTCATGGCAGCAGATCTGGTGACAGAAAACTGAGCTTTCAAACATTTAAGTAGGAGTGAGAACCCACATCACAGTGGTCTCAAGCGCTTTCAATACAGAACCACCCCCTTCCTAAAATTGTGGAAATCAGTGATGAAACAAGAAAAACTTTATATATAACAAACAGAAAGGAAAAGCAGGACAAGAACCTTGAAAAATAAATCTATTTCCCTGTGTGAAGCCAAAAGGAAATCAGTGAGAATGCTAACCCAATTTTCAGAATGCATCTCAGAATCTTCTCTTTAGAATCTTTAGTTTGCATCTCAGACCATTTCAAATCATTGCCACAATACAGACATTCCAACTGACCTTGAGATTCCTAAACAGAGGACAACAATGCTACCCTAACTTAAAAATATGGTGCGCTGATGTTATGGTTATTAAGGCTATGTAAATACGGTCGGCTGCATAAGCAGAACCTTCTCCACTTACCACCTCTGCTGCTGGGGAGAGGTGCCTCTCCCGCAGATCCCTCAGGATCCAAGGCATCCGGAGCAGCTGATCTCACTGGCACACACTCGGCAGCAGAGGGAGCCGTCGCTGCCTTTTCAGCAGTTCTTTTCGCTGCCATCTTCTGTGCAAAGATGCTTTTTCTTCCAGATCCCAGCTGCACCTGCAAACAGGGCAGCCATGTGTCCACTTTCCTCTCCAGAGTCTCCCTGCACACCTGCCACTAACAAATGTAGATCTGATCCTAAAGAGACCCTCGGATCAGACTTTGGGACACGATACAGGGAGGTTGCTGCCCTTTTCTCTGCATGTGCGACTCTTTTTTAACACACAGTTTACTGCTACGACAGAGAGACAAAAACATGGATAAAACGTGGATGTTTTTGGCACCTAGAAAAGGAAGATGATTAATTATAAGTGAAGTCAAGCACAGCAAATACACCTAAAATGTCACCAAACACAATAGTTCCAGCTTTCCTGGTGTTTGGAAGCTCTGCACAGCTGAATACCTTGGATTTCTGAGTATAAATGGGGCTGTACTTCACTGCGCTGACCACATGCTTGGAACAGGCTTCTTAAAAGGTGATTAGTGAGCAGCAGGGTGAAGAGATTTACACAGTAAGAAGTGGGCAAGTGATGCTAAAATAATCCTGGCTAAATTACTGTGTTGCTTGCCTAGGTGATGGAATGGCATGGCTCTGAACAGCCTTGCACAGGGGATGAACAGGAAATCCAAAGGAGACTAAGCAAAAAATCTCTTGCATGCCCCCAGTCCAGAGAAGAAACTTAAAAGGCAGCCTGAACATTTGGTAGCTGCTTTGTGCACTTCTGCATCAGATAAACAAAACTGGTAGTTTAAAAAAGTATTACTTTTGCCTTTCAAAAAAGCTGTCCTTCAAAATAAGCTACCTCCTCAAAGCAACCACAACTGTCAATCACATATCAATTCCCAGCATCTGACTCCCACTCAGCTAGCAGTCCTTGCTACTACAGCAACGACTGATAATAGCAACCACGGCTTCCAGTTTTACAGCCTCAGAAAAAAATTATGCCAAAATCAAAAAAGCTGCAAAAGATAACCTGAGCAACCACACTCAAATGTCATGCCAGGAGAAATCAGGTGCAACTTCAGTAAGAACCTGGTGGACAAATTAACAGAGATTGCTCCTCAGAGAAAAACGAACAGAACAGGATCAATTCTATTACAGCACTGCAGATTTGATCCACCTTAGTGAAGTTAGCTGAAGAAGGCTAAACCAAGAAGATTCCAATGTTACTTAACTGCAGAGTATGGAGTACCAACTTGACGGCAGTTTGGTAGAAGAACTCTCTCCTTCACTCAGGTGGCAATGCCACAGATATGTTGAGCTAGTTCATAATCTCCAGCATACCAAGTTGGTTACTTTGAGCCCTGCCAAGCCCAACTAAGCATTAGGCTTTACTGGGAGAAAGTTTAACTGTTAACGAAGGTAGCATAAAACATCTGCTCCTAATCTTACCTCACTTTTTATCTCAGAGCGGTGAAATGCCCTTGGAAATGGGTCTCCCGTGGGCCTTGGCATGGTCACTGCTACTGCACTCGTGTCTCGTTCCTGAAGAAAAAAATTCAAACCCTGTAAAACCATTGCAAAAGCCAGACATGTTTGTATCATTTAGCTGAGAGCAGACTCAAAATCTCTCAGTTCCGCAGCTCACATCGTCATCAGGCTCAGAATACCTCGTGCTTATTTAGAGACAAAGTGAGGCTATTTTCCAAAAGACTGGGCCGCCAAGCTCCACACATCACTCAAAGAATCAGATAAAGGAAAACGTAGGCCAGTGCAAAGCAATGAGAACATCCCCATTAGAGTCCAGAAACTCACCCAAATCCACACTACAGCACCTGCCTGCATGCAAGCAGCGTGACCTGTAGGCAGTTGGGGCTGGAAAGCAGATCTGAATCTATATTTAATGGAGAGCAAAAATACACCCAAAGAGCTTTTTTCTTTCAAGGTGCTGCTCCAGGACACTGGTCTACAGTGCTGCTTCATTACACTGTAGAAATTAAATCAGCAACAGACCCCTTCATCCCTGCTTAGTTCACAGCATTCAAAAAAACAAACACTGGATCATCACACAAAAAACAGACATACAATAATTTTGCTGAAGACTGCTGTAATGTGTCGATCATGACTCTCCAGTCTTTCCTCTGGATCTTGATCCTCAAAGTGGACACTAGCACTTTTGATCTTGGACTTTTTTGGAGGAGCTGGAGTTAGAGCTGGGAGAGTATCAGGAAAACCTATGGAGGGGAAGCAATAAGAAGAAAAAAAAAAGGCAGTCAAGTTACTGCTATATAACCACTGTGCAATAGGTACCAGACCAAGGCTTCCTAGCAGCACCTTTTATTCCTCTGACGAGCAACAAAGATGAGGAAGCAATAAGACAATGAAGAGTCCCCTGCCTCTAACCTGAAGTGTGAAATGGAGAGAAACATGCTTGAAGATTCTATTTACGTATTGGCACAAGGTCTTTCCAAAGAGCTCCATAAGCAGGAAAAGGTACTGAGGTCTGACTGCAAGTATTAAGGGAAGAAGCAATGCTGTACAGAAACAAATAATGTCCTTACAGGTTGTGTTGAGGCTTAGAAAAGCACCCTTCCACTGCAAACTGTCAAAAGTGAGGGATTTGTATGATCATGAACAAACTCCTTTCCACCTGCTATAAACAGATCACATTTTCTCTGCCTGGAACAAAGTACTGCAAGATTTATATCGCTGATTTTATAAAAGCACCTTGTGCTTCTGAGATCAAGCACATGACAAAAGTGTTACAGCTACTATTGATGGAGAAAACAAAAGCAAGCCAGATCTGCTGGCTGAAAACTGGAGCTGCTAGGAAAGGTAAATCTCAAAGACACTGAGAACAGGGTCTGGATAGATGGCAAAATAAGCAGTGAGTGTCCAAACAGCACAAATTACAGAAAATATCTCTTGCTGGCAAGGTACCACAGACAGCTGACAAATGTGGACTAAGGTAGCAAAGGTGGTTCTACTGGATGCTAGTAACATTGGACAAGCCAATTTTCCAAGGCTAAGGAATAAATAATATTGCAAGGAGGGCACAAATTCAAGTGAAAAGCAACACTGGGTTGAGAGGGAGGTGAAAGGCAAGCAGTGAGGAACACTGAAAGGCACAGAGAATCTTAGTAATTCAATGAAACAAATTAATTTACCATCCAACATGACTACATCTTTGCTGTCCTGTAGTGGGGGTCTCTCAGCATCTGCGCTCCCTTCCTTCCCTTTCCTCTTGTCTGCTTTCTTCACAATCTTCACTGCAGGTGAAGCTCTGGCTGCCAGGAACTGGTTCTGAAAGCGCAGCAGGTCAGCCTCCGACTCCCCAGGCCTTGGTCTCGACAGCATCCTGCCTTCTTGCTCTTGCAGCCCAGCCACGCGTGCTTTTCACACAGAACCCAAACACATGGAAAACTGGTAACAGAACCGGATTTCCTGGAGATAGGATGGGGACAGCATGGGAAAACTACTCATTTTTGTTCCACTCTTATGTTTCTGTACATACTACAGATCCCCTACTTCAGGATCACCCAAAGACACATCCACTCAAACTGGAGTCCCACACGAACGAAACTCTGTTCTTCATCACTGAACAAAAGACTACTAGACAAGCCTACAAGAGGTCTGTCAGCCAGCTAGGAGCAGAATGGCATCCAGCCAGCAAAAAGCCAGACAAAAAGTGCGTCACTACCAGAATGCCAACAACATGGCCTTGGATTTGCAAAGTCAGAGTAAGATCTTGTCCAAGACAACAGATTTGACTTGCTCATTAATCAATGCCAACCAAGAATCTCTGAGGCACAGTATCACATAAACCTTCCCCTCCAGCATATCATCTTCCCTAGATGCCAGCATTAACAACCCTGGCAGGATGCAAGAGTCTGTCCACATAGATTTGGACAATGACAATTGTCCTGACTCTGTTTGCTCTCCTTCTCACTCAGATCTCCCAAGTGACAAATGTCTTTCTTCCTGATGTGGACCTCCTGCTTTAGTTCTCTTTCACTGGCCTCTTACTGGCAGAAGCTGTGCTACTTCCAAGCATCTTCATTCGCTGCCCAGGCCAGTCTGGGGTTGAGAAACAAGGGTGAGATTTATACAGACTTTTACATCTGTGCACATGACAACTCATCAGGAACGCAACGATTCCACCTCCCATCTACAAGGCAGGAAAATATCTGTGGCTATTACTCCACACCTCTGATTCCCAGAGGCTGGGACCAGCAATCCATTTCTCACAAAACAGCAAGTAAACTGTTTGCAAATACATTTCATTGTACTCCTAGCATAAGCACACACCTACTTGCTGTTTATTTATGGACCTCGCTGCCACAACGAGGCTCCCACAGCCAGACTTCACTTGCTTGGCCCCTCTTTGATATCCAGAAGGAGTGGAACACACATCCCAAGCCAAGTGTTCCATGCCCTGTCATCACAGGCTTCAAAGCCCAAAAAGAGGAGCATGCCTGCATTAACAGGCACAAAACACACTGTTGGAAGCAAAGGCTGCTGCTAAGCTTTCTGCAAGAAGCCTCCTCCACACAGACCTCTACAGAAACTTGTCCAAGTCTCTCCCTAGCAAAACACTTAATCAAGAAATACAGCACATCTTCAAAGTGCCTTCGTGCCTCTGGGAAACTCTCAGCACGAGAAGACAACTAAGCAGCCACCGTTAACGAGGTTGGATGTTCTTCCAGGAACCCTTTCCTCAAAGCCTTTGCTTCAATACACGTGGGACCTGCAGACACAATGAATGTAGGAAAAACACTTTGCTTTCTCAGGGGACCTTTTGCCATGTCCCACGAAGCCATCGAAGCACATTAGCAACGCTCCCTTGGCCCTCAGCAGGAGGCATTCCTACCCGCCAGAGCTCAGAGAAAACATGCAGGGCACCTAACAAACTCCTGAGGATCAGCACTAACCCCAGCATCCTGCAGCCTGCTTACCTCCAACCTTGCAACTGGCCACTTAAAAGCTCACCACACACCATCTGTTTGCCCAGAGGGACCACCAGCCAGCCAGCATAAGCAACACACTGAGATACTGTCCTAGGAACACAGGTAAGGGATCAGAAACGCTGTCCAAGGACTATGAGCACCTTTGCACTCCACAACATAGTGATCATTATGTGGACACACCATCATCTTACTTGATAAAATCCAATACTGGTAGGCTTTTTAATTTCTTCTGGCTCATCTGCATTTACAGTGCATTTTTCTTCCACAGCAGCAGAGCCCAACATGCAAAGGGAGACTTTTACATCACAGTAACATCTATGAACTAGACACAGTCAAAAGAGAAAAGATGCATATGTTGAAGCAAAAAAATTATCTCTGACTGCTACTGTCATTTATGAAGCTTGGGGAAGGTCTTTTTACCCATTTTCAAGTCTACAACCTTGCATTATTTTGATAAAATTATCAGATTTGGGCGAAAGAGGAATACAAGGTCCTGCTGTCAAAATTAGTGCCTCGAATTAACCTATTTCTTCAGACCTTGTTAGTTGTGGTAAGAATTTAAAAGGAGAAGCAGAGAGTCAAATCTCAGTCTCTCCCGGGCAGCCCAGCAGCCAGTGGAAAACTACAATTTCCCCACTTGAGATCAGCAGGCAATGAAAGCCTCACTCAGGATTATCGGCTCCTTTGCAAAATGGTGACGTGTATTCTCTGCTCTGTCACAAAAATGCTTTCTGCTCACAATGCTGTAAAGGCCAACAGTCTCCTTGACAGTTTTAGTTGCTACAGAGAAGGCAGACAGTGCAAAGACACTCCTCCCAGCCACAAGAGTCAAGAGCTGCAAGAAATTCTCCTCAAAGAGGCTCCACATCTCACGCTGGTCATGTAAGACTCAGTGACTGTGACTCTGCCAGACGGGCACACACCGTATGCATGCACACAGCACCTTGCAAATAGAAACGCTGCTGTCCCCAGCTTGTCTCGAGAGCCTCTGCAATAAACAGGAACGACAACAGCACAAAATAAAATCAAAAGCAACAAACTGCTATTAACACACCGAAGAGCTGATGCGCCCCAGCATTCCCACCGACTTTCACAAACGACTCTGAATCAAGTCTTAAACAGGCGACAGAGACTCGGCGTGGCCAGGCCTCTCTAATGGGGGTAGGGAGAGAGGAAGGAACACAGTGGCACAGACCCCGCAGCATCTCCGTGCACGGGGGGCACGGCCACTGGGCCGGGGGCCGCGCGGCGCCCGCAGCCGCGCTCCTCTTTGCACCGCTGTAAAGGCGAAGTGCTGGACTCCTGCCCGCTACACCGAGCGAGGCCGGGCCGGGCCGGGCCGGGCCGCCGCCGCCGCCGCCCTGG
>VZTF01008194.1:781447-802116 GCA_013397755.1 Cnemophilus loriae | reverse complement strand
GCAGGAGCTGTGCCTTGTCATTGTCGGAGGGCGTTGCCGTGCCCGAGACCGGAGGTGTTTTGGGAGAGCGGATACATAAAGCTCTGCGAACACGGCTGTGATTTATTATTCATGGCTGACTGCTCGTTTGTAATACGTGCCAAGCTTTATTAGCAACTCTGGGAGAGCTGTGGGAACTTGCAGGAGCTTTGATTTTAATGCTGGTTATTGATTTTAGTGCTTGGTCAACTTTCAGCCTTTTACAGAACGAGTCAGGTTGGAAGGGACCACAGTGGGTCATCTGGTCCAACCTCCCTGCTCAGGCAGGGTCACCCTAGAGCACAGGGCACAGGATTGCATCCAGGTTCTTGAATGTCTCCAGTGAGGGAGACTCCACAACCTCTCTGGGCAACCTGTTCCAGTGCTTGGTCACAGGCACAATAAAGAAGTTCTCCTTCATATGCAGGCGGAACTTCCCTTGCATCAGTTTCTGCCCGTTCTCTTTTTGTCCTACTTCTTGGCACCATCAAGAAGAGCCTGGCTCCATCCTCTGACACCCTCCCTTCAAATACCGATAGACCCTGCTGAGATGAATAAAGATGACAGACCTGGAAAAAGAATTCTCTGAGCATGACAACAGGCACAGATTCTCACTGGGGCTTGCACTGCACCAGGTGGGCTCACTGTTTGGGAAGGACTCACCACAAGTGCCCTGATGCTGTAAAAAATGAAGCACTTTTTCCCTGTTTGGGGGCTTTTTTATACCTTTAGAAAGCTGCAATACTACTGAAAAATTACAGCCAGAAACAAATTTTATCCATTATGACCACTGAAAGCACTTAAATCTCTAGATTTCTGTTCATCTTCAGACCAGACATGAGAGAACCACTGGTCTTCCAAAAGGGTAGGGCAGATGCAGTGGTGCGAGTAGAATTGTTTCTCCCACTCCGAGGCTTTCCTGGGGCTGAACTTGGGAATGGGAATTTCCCATGGACCGCACGAACACAGTTCAGTTCTCCCACCTGGACAGTAAGGCAGGGAGGCCGTGGCAGTGGTTGCACTGGAACGTGTTTGGGTGAAGCGCTGGGACTGCTGAGACTGTCTGACAACTGCTTATGGCTCTGACTCGAGCCTGACAGCCATAAGCATTTTCCCTCCCTGACTCCTCTCACACTGGCTGCGCAGCTTCTGTGGCCACACACAGTGAGTGTCTGCCAGCATGCAGCTGAAATGAGGAAGTAATCTTTTTTGCCAGAAAGACATACAAATGTACTCAGAATATATTCAGTTTTAATTACTGCAAGACAGGAATGCTTCCCGTCAGAACTGCCAGAGTTGTATGTATCTTTCCTTCATTCTATTAATTATTTACCTTCATTTTTAATAATACAGTTAAGGGCACTATATATAGCTTATGCTCTATCAATGTCATGCTTGTGTGTCTTCGTATTTATCCTTTAAAATTTGATTTGCCAAGTGATTCTAGCAACGAAATTCCCAGCAGTGCATCTCTTGGAGTCTTTGGAGGTGAGCTCAAATATTCCTCACTCATTGAGAGCTATTTTACGAGATTTTTTTATGAGATTTTTTTATTTTATGAGGTCAGCAGTCTTTTCACAAGTCACAACAATCTCCATCATCCCCTTCTTATAGCTCTGTGTTGATTTAAAACCCAGCAGGAATATTAAACCTACTTGAGCTTCCCCCTTTCCCCTGCCCCCTTCCAGTAGTGGAGGAAACACCAGGAGAGATTATAAATTGGAATCAAATTTACTGAAAAATTACAATAACCACAACAATATTAATAAAAGAGTGTACAAAAGAGAGAGTGTTTTACCCACAAAAGGGTATTCACCACCAAACAAACAAAAACACTTCCCGAAGACCACACCCAGTATGGTTTTCCCAGACAAAGGCAAAATGATGACTGGCCCTGTCCTGGGCAACATGGTATATATGAGAAAACGAAAGCAGAATGTTGGAGAGGCTTGCAATTTAACTTTCCCCCCTCAGACCGAAAATGATGGAAGAGCAGGCACAAGGCAAAACCTGGTGGGACCTGACAGGGCTCTGAAGCAGGTCAGAGGACCCTCCTCCCGGGCCTGACTTTGTGGGAGCGGGACTGGAGAGCTCCATGGTTCCAGTGGCAGTTCCGGTGGCTGCTGTGGTCACAGCAGCTGTGGCCTGGGCTGCACGTGGCTCAGCTGGGCTCTGCAATGCTGCTGTTTTCTCTCCTTTCTTTCTCTCGGAGCAGCTCACCAGCTCCTGGGCTCACTGGCGCTCTTTGACACCAAACCAGAAAAGCCACGGCTCAGAGGAACAGGAAAGGGACTGCCGGTGGCAGACAGGGGCTAGGTCTGCCAGGCTGACCCCGAATCCTGCACACCCACAAGCATGGCAAAAGACAGCCACCCTTCCACTTCCAGCCCCTGGCGTCCTCCAGCTGCAACCACGTCCCTGCCATGACGTGAATGGTATGGAATTATACAGTGCTAGAAACTCTATCCCTTTCTTCTATAACCATAATAAACTCACCACAAGCAGACAGTTTGACGTAACTTTCTGACCTATCATCAAACCCAAGAATCCACACAGTATCATAAGGGCAGTGTACACAAGCCACTTTCCCCATCTCATAAATCCAAGGCACTTTAGTATTCATGTGATCCACAATCCAAGCTCAGTCCATCAAACTAGTCCTTTGGTTGCATTGCTTGGAACAGTTCTCCCGTTTGTTCAGCAATCTCCTTCATCTTCTGACGTGCCTCTTCTATGGTGGTGGTGGCGTTATGGACAGTGACACAGCATTCTCCATCCGTTAGGTTTAGCATCCCACACACTCCATTCTCTTTCAACAACAACATATCTAGGGCTAATCGGTTCTGCAAAGCCATTTTTGATGCCTGCTGGACCTGCACATTCGGTTCCTCGAGTGAACGTCCGGTCCAGTTGCTTAACACATGGACTTGCCTAGTTAAGTTCTCCAAGACATATTTGTGCTGTTGGATAACTCCGCTGGACACAAAAAATGATTCTAAGTCTAAAGCAACATTTTGTCCCCAGGTATAATAGTCGGGGACTTGAATGCCCCCAATCCACCCTTTTGCATCTGTTGGATTGTGGATTTCTCTCCGCACTCTGTTGTCACGATGAAGCGTATAATTGAACGTTTTAGATGGACACATGGTAGGAAACCCAATAGTACACTGGAGTCCAGCCATATCATACATGTTCAAGTGGGAATACATTTTCCCATCTGAACACGCCCATACCGTTCCCCGTGGAGCTGGATATTTGGCTTGCGAACACTGATATAGGTCACCTTGGGGAACTTCCTGTGCTTCGCTACTTAAATTCCAGACCCTCCTTTGGTCAGGGCCATGTGTAACGGGAATGCCACAGGATAGTGCTATCTCCGAATTTTCGTAAGACCCATTGCATCGGGTGTCTTGGTTTAGATAGCCGTAGTTGGGATAATCCCAACAGGTACACATGTCCCGGATGAAAGTTCTCAGCTCCGAGATGTACCAGGTTTCTATAGGCTCACCTGCTCCTGTGGTACAATCTAATATACGGGAACAATTCAGAAAGGAGGTCTCTGATGGACTTTGGGTAATGCTTCTACGGTTCCTCACTTTCCAACAGATGCTCTCTCCATTAGGTAGTATGGTCTGATGGTCCTTACAGTCTGATTTCTCCACTTCCCATTCTACTATTTTCCCTGTGGGAGCCCTGGAGGCCCATTGTAGGGTAGATACAGGGTCAAAGATTTGTTTCAGAGACCAGGCCCACTCATAATTTGTCCGGTTAACTTGGTGCGCGGTTCCTGGGTTATCGGGGATTTGGATACACCATCCTGCATCCCAATGTAAATTGTACTCATGTTCGAAAAACCCCCCCTCAGCAGGAGAATCCCACCATGGTACCACCGTGCAAGGGATAGAAGTGACATTTTGCAATGTCTCAGTAGGGTTGGTGTCTAATGACCGATAGCATGTCTGATTCCATAAATGGCTCCAGGTAGAGTCGCGTGGGAGCTGGTAAAAGGCTTCCTTGTATTCTACCCATGTCCCATTTGCATCCCATTGTTGTCCTTCTTTCTGGTCTAGGAATGGGGACTCAGCTATTCCCCAGGTGACATTTCCTCCTGTTTTTTTAAGATTATCCAGTTCTCTCGTTAATATTTCTGAAAAATTTAACCAAATCATCATAAATCTAAACCCCTCTGTTGCAGAGTTGGGGAGGTTAATACATATTCCTTGATTTGTATGATTCCAAATATGCATAAATCCTTGTATCAACTCCCAAGCTAAATTTCGTTCAGTACTCTGATTCTCAGTCGCTTGAGACAAAATCATACATCCATAACATAAAAGTAAAAACTTTTCCCACACCATTTTTTTTCTAGTAAAAAGGCAAAATAGGCTTAGCAAAATCAAACTAAAAAATACACAAAATGATCCGTCCACTCAACAGTTGAAAGCATAGGTCCAGCAGTGGATTTCAGATAATCTGTAAAACATATACATGCATAAAAACAAAACATGATTAAAAGGAGGGAACAATCCAGCACCCGGGCACACAAGTTAAGTGGCTTTTTTAAGGTCGGGGGTACCAATCCCTCTCTTGGTAATTCTGCCAAAACCAGTTGTCCTAGGTAATGGAGAGGATTTGCAGGGTCTTTAGCTTCTTTTGTTTCACGGAGTATGGGTGGGGATTGAAGACAAAACGCTGTGAGTTATGGGCACCCATTAACTCCCCAGCAGCTACTGACTCTATGTACCTCACCTGACATCCTCTGGCCCATCCAGGCTCAGGAGGTTTCAGGGTCCTCTTCCAGAGTCCATTGGTGCATTCAACAATCTCATTTGCCTGGGGGTAGTATGGAGTGTGAAGAGCGTGAAAGATCCACTGGATTCCTTCATCTCGTGCCCACTCTTGAACCACCCCAGCAGAAAAGTGACTACCGTGGGATTGGAGGGATTGGGGCCATGACAAATAATTAAACCACAGCTTCAGTCCCTTTACAGTGCTGTGCCCTGCTGCTCTTGCTACTGCCTCAGCTTGAGTGAGCTCTGACATTACTTCCACCCTGACAAGAACATATTGCTCTCCTTCTGACTTCAGGAAAGGCCCTATATAGTCCACCTGCCAGGTCTCCCAGAGGCCTTTTCCATGTCATTAGTGAATGGGTGCCTCCTGCAAGGGGTGTTGTTTCTCTAGTCCCATACAACACTGGCCACAGACTGAGATGACGGTGTTACACAGTTCCCAAGTGACAGGCCACCCTGTGTTACCAGCTCCCTTAAAAAGATCCTTAAATCCTGAATGGTCTCCCTTGACATGTAACCACTCTAGCAGATATTCCCATTTTTCTTCTCTCTTTACTGCCATACCTGCCACACGGGTTAGTGAATCCACCTGATTATTCAACAGGTGAGCCAGATTATCCCTCTTCTGGTGAGCAGGAATCCATCCCACCAAGAACCACTTCTGCTTAACAAGTCTAGGATGTCTTCCCATTTCTCTTTCTGCCATACTGGCAACCCAACTGATCACCCACTGGTTTTGTTTGCAAAATGGGAGCCAATTGGTGGAGCCCTTAAAAAGAGCATAGGGGTTTGTATAAATAAACACTGGTTCTTTAGTGTCAGCCTCTCTAACAATCACCCTGCACATGGCTATCAGTTCTCCCATCTGAGCACTTTCTTCTCCCACTGTCACAATTCTGTCCCCTGAATCAGCACACAGGAACACTGCTCAGTATTTGTCTCTCTTTTGGAGGATGCCTCAGTGAACCACACACTTTTCAGGTGGGGTAGGTTTTATATAAGAAGCGAGGCTCCTGGTCCAGTAGACTGCCAGGCAATTCTTGTATTTGGAGCACTCTGGGTGCTCCCTCCTCTATCTGAGGTATATGGCAGTGATGATGCAGCTGTTCATACCACCTTCTTACTGCTTCTCCCTGTGCAACCCCCACACCAGGTGGGGTTCTGGCCCGTACAGGTTTCAAGACCTTGAAAGGTCTCACTAGAATAATTGGTTCTTGCCACATGACTTTTTCAGCTTTCCATAGAGCTAGACTAGCCACAGAGGCACTTCTACCAAACGGAATAAATTTTTTTTGCATCTTTAAAGCTGTGCAAATAAAACCTGACAGGGTAAGTAAGACCCTCAAGTCCCCATTGCCACATATGCATTGATAATCCATGAATTGCAAAGCCCCATTCGATATGAAATGGATCTGTTGGATATATTGGTCCTAAAACCTGATATAACCCAGCCTCAAATATTAACAATTTTAGGACTTCTACATGGACAGGGGTCTAGTCCCTGGTGGTCCTCTGGTGTGTTAAATCATGATGAGGGCGGGCTACGATGGAGAAAGCCAGGATGTGTTTTCTCAAAATTACCAGCAGGGCAAGGGCATGTTGTAGCTCCTTCTTCTACCCAGGAATTTTAATTTGCTCAAGGGAAGTCATGGTTTTGAGGTGAACACACAATGTTCTTCCCCTCTACCATACTCCCAGGAACTTCACCTCAGAAGATGGGGGTTGCACCTTTCCTGCTGAAATTTGAAAACCTAAATTTTCAGGGTGAGTAAGCCTCTCTGTTTGGGTTTGTCCTACTGTTGTGGCATTGGGGCCACCCACCGATACATTGTGAATGTATCAATCTGCTTTAACTCCCTCCACAGACATCATTACAGAGCATGCTATCTTCTCCAGATGCCAGCATTAACATCCCTGGCAGGATGCAAGAGCCTGTCCACATAGATTTGGACAATGCACTCCCTGACTCTGTTTGCTCTCCTTCTCACTCAGATCTCCCAAGTGACAAATGTCTTTCTTCCTGATATGGACCTCCTGCTTTAGTTCTCTTTCACTGGCCTCTTACTGGCAGAAGCTGTGCTATTTCCAAGCATCTTCATTCGCTGCCCAGGCCAGTCTGGGGTTGAGAAACAAGGGTGAGATTTATACAGACTTTTACCTCTGTGCACATGACAACTCACCAGAAAGGCAATGATTCCACCTCCCATCTACCAGGCAGGAAAATATTTGTGGCTATTGTTCCCCACCTCTGATTCCCAGAGGCTGGGACCAGCAATCCATTTCTCACAGGCAGAAAGTAAACTGGTTGCAAATTTCACACTAATTTCAATCACTGATCAGCACTAATGCTGCAGACTTGGCACCCTCCCACCTTCAGTATGTTGAAATAGTTTGTGCATATTTGATCTCTTCCACTTTTAAAAGCCCAGCAGGACTCAGGCATGGTTTATTGTGAAGTTGGAAAGGAAAGTGGATGTGGATGTTTAAAACTACAGTTATCTGCCATAGGGATAGGCAGAACACATGAGAAAATGCAAAGCGTTTGCATTTGTCTGCCCTAATCTCAGACAAAAACAAAGTTCAACCATTGTGCAGGCACAGCTACTGCCCTGAAGCCATGGTTTCTCTTATACTATTACCATACTTGATTGTAAAATATGTGGGGAGGAACCTCGTGGGAAAGATGCTCACAGACACAAGAGTTACTGTCTGTAGAATTTATGACCTACACTTGGAATATTTATACTGTTTTCAGGGATCTCCTTCTTGACCAAGGTCAGTTAAGTGAGATGCTCTTGGTTCTAAGAGAAAAAAGGGGGCCAGGAAGTTTTAGGTTTGTTTATTGATTTTATGCAAGGTATTGGTGTAAAACCATCAACCAAAGGCCACTTCAGGGCAGGAAGGCAGGAAGGAGCACCCTGCTGTGGTGCCTTGCTACTGTCAGGGAAGGGCCTAACACCAAAACAGCTGCGATCTCACTGCGCCTCTGACTGATGCTGAGGATGCAGAAACGCTCCCTTCTAGCCCGCTCCCCTCTCAACTGCACAGCAAAAACTGCAGCCTCCACAGACAGCTCCTTCTTTTTTTTGTGCACTCCTAGCATAAGCACACACCTACTTGCTGTTTATTTATGGACCTCGCTGCCACAACGAGGCTCCCACAGCCAGACTTCACTTGCTTGGCCCCTCTTTGATATCCAGAAGGAGTGGAACACACATCCCAAGCCAAGTGTTCCATGCCCTGTCATCACAGGCTTCAAAGCCCAAAAAGAGGAGCATGCCTGCATTAACAGGCACAAAACACACTGTTGGAAGCAAAGGCTGCTGCTAAGCTTTCTGCAAGAAGCCTCCTCCACACAGACCTCTACAGAAACTTGTCCAAGTCTCTCCCTAGCAAAACACTTAATCAAGAAATACAGCACATCTTCAAAGTGCCTTCGTGCCTCTGGGAAACTCTCAGCACGAGAAGACAACTAAGCAGCCACTGTTAACGAGGTTGGATGTTCTTCCAGGAACCCTTTCCTCAAAGCCTTTGCTTCAATACACGTGGGACCTGCAGACACAACGAATGTAGGGAAAACACTTTGCTTTCTCAGGGGACCTTTTGCCATGTCCCATGAAGCCATCAAAGCACATTAGCAACGCTCCCTTGGCCCTCAGGAGGAGACATTCCTACCCACCAGAGCTCAGAGAAAACATGCAGGGCACCTAACAAACTCCTGAGGATCAGCACTAACCCCAGCATCCTGCAGCCTGCTTACCTCCAACCTTGCAACTGGCCACTTAAAAGCTCACCACACACCATCTGTTTGCCCAGAGGGACCACCAGCCAGCCAGCATAAGCAACACACTGAGATACTGTCCTAGGAACACAGGTAAGGGATCAGAAATGCTGTCCAAGGACTAGGAGCACCTTTGCACTCTACAACATAGTGATCACTATATGGACACACCATCATCTGCTGTCATACACCCTGTTTAGATTAAAAGTCTCAAAAAAGAGCTTTCTGTCTTGGTCTGGACCTGCCGTGGACACTGTCTGAAAAAAACATCAGCTCTGCAGGAAGTTTTACAGGGGTGGTTGGGAAGAGAGATCTCAGTCAGACTAAAAGAAGATACAAGAGCACAGAAAGCAGTAAAGCCACAGATTGCTTCAAGGGCCAAGATCCACTTCTGAATCAACCGGCTTCAGTCCAAGTGTGAGCCTGGGCAGGAAGGTCAGTCATGCCAGTGAGGGACCCTAAGCACCAGTGCAGCACCAGTGTGCCACAGCGAACGGCGTTTACTTTACAGAGAAACGGAGCTCCACAATGCTCTCCCAAAAGCTTTCCAGAAGCAGCGTTTAAGCTTTGAGGCGGACATTGCCGCGCTGGGCCGCTGCTCTCGGCACCTCGGGCCGCCACTCACCTGCGCGGCACCGCCGCTCCCCCGGCGCTTCCGCCCTCCCCGGCGGCGCTTCCGCCCGGCCGCCGCCGCTTCCGCCCGGCCGGGCCCCCCTTCCCGTCGCTTGTGGCGGGGCGCCCCCGGCCCNGAAAAGCGTTTGTGTAAACGCAGGAGCTGTGCCTTGTCATTGTCGGAGGGCGTTGCCGTGCCCGAGACCGGAGGTGTTTTGGGAGAGCGGATACATAAAGCTCTACGAACACGGCTGTGATTTATTATTCATGGCTGACTGCTCGTTTGTAATACGTGCCAAGCTTTATTAGCAACTCTGGGAGAGCTGTGGGAACTTGCAGGAGCTTTGATTTTAATGTTGGTTATTGATTTTAGTGCTTGGTCAACTTTCAGCCTTTTTACCTGGGAAATGAATTCTCTGGGCATGAGAACAGGCACAGATCCTCACTGGGGCTTGGGCTGGAGCAGGTGGGCTCACTGTTTGGGAAGGACTCACCGCAAGGTCTCTGATGCCATAAGAAACGCAGGACTGGGGATTTCTACCCCTTCAGAAAGCTGTGATACTAAAGCAGAATTACAGTCAGGAACAAGTTTTATCCATTATGGTCATTGAAAGCACTTATATCTGTATAAACGAAAATAGTCCTTCATCCTGTCATCAGACAACCAGCCTTAACTACATTGCCAGGGAAACAGGGCTGTGATTAACTCATTAAAAATTGAAATTAAAATTTCAATTTTCTAATTGCTGGGCAGCAAACATCTCGCTGAGCTTCACGTCTTCTGACGAGCAACCATGTTCCTGACATGGGAAAGTTGACAACTGCACTATTTTAGGTCATTGAGCACTCCTTGAAGAAGGAATCCAATTGAAGATGCTCCATTAGGCTTACTACATAACCAAGAGTGACCATGATTCTAACCCTATAGTCAGACCCATGATTCTGGCAGAGGTGTTTGAGCAGTTACTGCTGTTACATATGGTGTGCTCATAGATGCTCCTAGCAGGAGGAATAAGTAAATCTGCTTTTAACTGCATTCGGAGATTTGCAGAAGGGAGCCTTGAGAATGTTTGGAGTGCTTCTCCAATGCTGCCCTGCCAGACTGCAGTTCATCAGCTGGTGGAGCTCTGCTTTGCACTCCCTGAAGCAAAAGGAACCATATTAAAGTCAAACCTAGTTCAGGAATAGCAGTGCCTGCTGAGAAATGGAGTGTCAAATTCTCCGTTTCACTGAAAATAACTGCTACCCTACCACCACCATCTGCCACTTAATATTGTTGTTCCCAATTTATGCTGGTTTGGGATGCAAGAAACACTTTGAAATAGTTGTGCAGGTTTCTTGCAGTTAAACTTCAAGAGCAGCAGCTTCTCATCCTTTTTCTGTGGAGCCACCCACCATGCTGATGGCTCCAGGACTCTGTTGCTACCACAGGTCTGGCTGATTGAAGTGGGGAGCTTAATGTGTCCTTTGGCACCCTGTTGTCTTTTGTGTATCATTGCTTTTGGGGCAGTGAAGGTCATGTGGGGCTGCTCCAAAATCTATTGAAATCAAGAGATTGTGCCTCTGATTGAAGCAAAATGAGAAACCAAGGTTTTAGTTTTTGCAGTACTCATCTTCGGACCGATCATGAGAGCACCACTGGTTTTCCAAAAGGGTGGGGCAGATGCAGTGGTGCAAGTAGAAGACCTCTCTCCCATGCCAAGGCTTTCCTGGGGCTGAACTTGGGAATGGGAATTTCCCATGGACCACACAAACACAGTTCAGTTCTCCCACCTGGACAGTAAGGCAGGGAGGCCGTGGCAGTGGTTGCACTGGAATGTGTTTGGGTGAAGCGCTGGGACTGCTGAGACTGTCTGACAACTGCTTATGGCTCTGACTCGAGCCTGACAGCCATAAGCATTTTCCCTCCCTGACTCCTCTCACACTGGCTGCACAGCTTCTGTGGCCACACACAGTGTCTGCCAGCATGCAGCTGAAATGAGGAAGTAATCTTTTTTGCCAGAAAGACATACAAATGTACTCAGAATATATTCAGTTTTAATTACCGCAAGACAGGAATGCTTCCCATCAGAACTGCCAGAGTTGTATGTATTTTTCCTTCATTCTATTAATTATTTACCTTCATTTTTAATAATACAGTTAAGGGCACTATATATAGCTTATGCTTTATCAATAAATCATGCCTGTGTGTCTTCGTATTTATCCTATAAAATTATAAGTACCAACATGCTTTCATGGATTTGCTAAGCAATTCTAGCAATGAAATTCCCAACAGTGCATCTCTTGGAGTCTAGTGGTGAACTCAAATATTCCTCACTCAATGAGAGCTATTTTACGAGATTTTAAAAGATTGTCAGTCTTCTCACAAGCCCTGAAAATCTCTCTCATGCTCTTCTTCTAGCTTGTCACAAGTCAGTTTCACATGACTTTCTAAAACATGGTTTTGGTCTTCCAAAGCAGAGAGAAGCAGGAGTGCCTACATCTGAGTACCTTCTCATTGGATTATAACAGGGAAAGGATCAGAAGAACAAAAACAATATTGCAGTGGCCTTGGTGGGATTAGAAAAGTAAATCTGCAAATGTAACAGTATTGTCTGTGTTGCAGAGATGATAAATATTAAGATGAGTTGTTTAAAAAGCAGGTGACCACGGAAGCAGATAATTCTGCCCAGAAGACAGAAACTGAAGTTGAGAACAGAGCAGCTGGAGAGCAGTGTGATGGGCAGCACGCAGGTCTGCTGGTGAATGGAAAACAAATTATAATAAGGGATCAGTCCAAGATATAAATCTTACTTTTGTTAGCTTTTGTTAAAGCTGATGTACTTTCGGGGTGGAACCCTGGCATTCCATGACAGCAACACCCCACTGAGTAAAGGGCATCCCTGGGACTAGGTGAAGCAGGGATATTTTGAATCAAATCTCTGCTTGTTCACCAATAAAAAGCACACATCCATGCTCATTGTGAAGTGATTTAACCATGTAAGTGAGAGGGAAGGATTGTGTATTTTAAACACCCAAAACAGCAGAGTATTTACTCATCACTAGTAATGCATCTGCCAAACATTATGTTGTCTTTCGACAGCATGGGATTTCCTCTTTGTTGTTTTTTTCATCAGTTGTTTCTATAGAAATGCCATTCTTATCAGACTAGATGAAAATATCCTGAAATAACACACCTCTTCAGCAAATACAGATATTTCTTGCTCAGTCTATATATTGTATCCCTATTATACTGGGTTTTCCTCTCCTCATTGCAACATCCAAATAAAAGCCAGGTAAAAGCGAGTCGCTGTACAGCTGGGACTTCAGAGAATAGACTCCTGTGGAAATTAGAATGGGCAGTCAAGCAAATGTATTTCTCAAGTCAGGTCATTCAGACACTGCCTCTGACGTGTGTTGCAGGTGAAAATCCATATTTGCACAGATGGTAAATGTGTTGTCATTGACAGTCACTGCTTCACAGAAGGCTTAAATGAAAATGGTCTTGAGATGACCCTGCCTGACAATGCCCTCTGCCCCTGCTATCAATGAGGCAAACAACATTTCTGAAATCCAGCTTCTCTGGGCTGAGCACAGTGTCTCCCTTGGCTGCTGCTGTGGGATCTATCTGACAAAATCTGAGCGACGTAGTCAATGCATTCTAATCCACTGTCATAGATTTTAAAGGAAGCCTGTCAAAGTGCATAAACCTGAGATTTCAAGCAATATGAGACAGTTTAAAGCACTGGATATGCTCACATGATTACCCTCCATGGCAAATCTCCTGAAGAACTGGCTGGTTTGTTGGCATTAGAATTTGTTCTTTTCTTTTTTTTCAGGTTATTTACTGTTGTATCATGGGGAAAACCTTATACCTTTGCACCTGAACAGGATGAGAGTGATATGTACATGCTTTATCCAAAACCCATCTATACTAGTCAGCATATATACTGAAAGGAGTGCCATGGGAAGCTCACCTCTCCCAGGCTTCAACTCTCACACCTTGGGAACAGAAAGTATGGCCTCTGCAATGCTCTTGCTTTAGGGAGGGACTTTTATGAGGGCAGGTAATGATAGGACAACAGGAAATGGTTTTAAACTGACAGGAGGTACGTTTAGATTAGATACTAGGAAAAAATTATTCCCTATGAGAGTGGTGAGGCACTGGAACAGGTTGGCCAGAGAAGGTGTGGATGCCCCATCCCTGGAAATGTTCAAGGCCAAGCTGGATGAGGCTTTGAGCAACCTGGTCTTGTGGAAGGTGTCCCTGCCCATGGTAGGGCAGGTGGAACTAGATGATCTTTAAAGTAAGTCCTTTCCAGCCCAAAGCCTTCAATGGTTCTGTGAATATTTGATGTAGATGCTTGCACAGCAGCAGTTCCTACTGCCAGTGGACCCAAGCCTGAAGTACTCAACTCTAAATAGCTGTGCTAGTGCAGCTAGATCTGCCAAGAGTTTTTAACAGCGATGATAACGATGTCCTGATGATTTAAGTGATCTGGCAGAACTAACTGCAGTCACATAGATTTGGGTTTTCACCTTCGTCTTTGGAAATGTAAAGGGCTGTGATGGGTAGCTGTGCCTCATCTTCTTAAGTACTTTTCTATGAGTCTTTATTAGGCCAGAGCAGGTTTCCCATTTCCTTAGGAGTGACGTGAAAAGTTGTGGGTTCCCAGAGGAGCATTCTGGTGGCATGCATTTCTCCTCACGTGGCAACATACTGCTTCACCCAGCTTTCTGGTAGGGAGAGACAAGCAGCCTAACAAGAAACAAAAGGACAGCTCAGAAAAGTCTTCAAAGCCTTCAAAGGACAGCTCTTCAAAGTGGAAGAGATACCTGGAAGAGACGTATGGAAGGAAGCTACCAGAACTATATTGTTATCACATGAAATATCTAATGCCTAGAGGTAGCTCTGATACATAATGCTGCATCACTTTTAAGTTCTGTTGCCACCATATAAATAGAAGAAATTACTTTGCCGCTCTTCCACAGGATAGGAGCTTGTACCCTGTATTTCCAGAGGCTCAGTGCTTGTGAGGTTTGGTGTATGCATGGCTGCAGGACAGGACTGTTCTCTCACTGGTGGTATTTGGTGATGGAAGTGAAGTCAACAGAAACACTTTTCTACCAGGCTGACATGGAGGCATCTTTCTAGAGTACTCTTGTGCTTATTTTTTGCCTGACAACAAGTTCTCTTCAGTGTTGTGGGTTGCTTTTTTTTAAAATTTATTTTCAGGGGTATTTATAGCTATTGTGATCTCTCATGACAGTTGCCTAAATCAGGAGCAAAGAAGATGACAGTGACCAAAGTAAAGCTCACTGTCAGAGAACCCCCCACCTCCTGTTAGTGGCAAGTAGTACCATTAGCAACAGCAACATTTAAAACCCCCTTTCTTCGGCAGCACAGTTACAGGAGAAATGGCAGAGATCACTGCAGTGCTTGCTCAGTGTCACCATGTGGGAGCATTGATTATTCAGGTGCATGTGTTGCACCTTTCCATTATGGTTTGTCACTGAGGGCTACACTTTTTAAAAGTCTATTTGGCACTGGACAGCAGCCCTGAGTGCTGGCAGACTGCCTTCTAGAGACATACAGCAGCAGCAACTGCCCAGCTTTCTTCCCATGGGAAAATACTGGTAACTCTCCAAATTATCGACTTGGCTCTGGAACGACACTGACCAGATGGCTGTTTTGCATCAGAAGTCATGAGCTGTGGAGGTTAATGGATGGATTTGGGCTTCTGAGTTCAACTTAGGAAAGAAGTCGACCAAGCCTCATGGTAGTTAGGTATTTCGTCCTCATGGTAGTTAGGTATTTCCTGATAAGGATGAAAAGTATTTCCTCATCTTCCAGCCACACATGCAATATTTTGGTGCTTGGAGCTGTTGGTCATTTGCCTATCCTAGGACTGCTCCTCTGGTCAGCCACTGTGTCTCAGAACCTCTCTTTCTTTTATAAGATAACAAAATATTGAAAGCAGATTCTTTCATTGGTATTCCCTTTGATTTACAAAGCAGTGCTGTGGAGGAAGAATCTGGGGGCTCAAATCCTTGTGATTGTCCATAGCACCCCATTAATATTGAGAAGTCTTTACAGTATTTGTAAAAAGAGTTTTGTCCTCATTTTCTCCATAGCATTTTGTGGACAGAACCTGGCTAGCATTAGGCTGAGCTACCAAGTCCCGCTGAAAAGCAGGGTGCATCAGCTCAGGCCTGGAATGACATGAGCAGCAAGCATCAGCCTCAGAGGATGCTGGTGGACTATCACAGACGTGACCTTTTGCTGCTGCCTGTCCCTCAGAACATCTGTCCAGTTTTGTGCAGGTCTGTTCAGCACACCTGGAACAGGAAATGTCAACGCCTGCAAGAAAAAACACCCCTGTGCACCGAGAAGGGCAGAGGCATGTCTAGATCCCTCAGGTTGCCCTTGGCCCTTCCTGTCCTACCTGGGATTGAGAGTATCTGTTCTGTCTTCATCAGTGGAGGCTGATGAAGCAGGAAAAAAGAGATGTTGGATTCTGCTTCAATACAGCAGAGGAATAGCCTTTGCTTATTCCTAAGTGCTTCTTAGGAACAACTCAAGAGAATGCTGTGAGAGAAGATGAAGCTCTTGGCGACAGTGATAGGGAAAGAAGTAGGAAAGATTTCTCAGGACTTAAAGGTTGAAAAATCTGGGAAACAAGTTGTGGGGGTGGTGATTGGTCAGGTACTGGAAACAGCACATCAGAAGGAGTAAGATAAGGGAAAGAGAGAAATAGGAGACAGGTGCCAAATTTGAAAGACACAAGCCAGAGAAATAGATGAGAGGAGAGAACATTTCATTCTGAAAGGAAAGAGCGAATGTCAGTGCAAATTCTGGCATATCTGCGCAATGTGGCAGTTACTTTACTAAATCTAAAGATTCACTGCCACCAGGAAAGGGATGGCAGGAGACAGGGCACAGACATCTGAGAGAACAGGAGGGAAGCAGAAAGCCCAAAGTGTCGAGATGGGCTGTTAGAACTCAGGCCCCTCGGGACACCCAGCTTGCTGTTTACAGCAGGGGTGCCCCTGTGCCAGGGTGGTACCAATACCACGTGGCTCATTTCATGCTGGTAATTGGAAAGGCATCACATGACAACAGGCTGGTGGTTCATCCCACTGTGATGCTCAGAGCTATGATCATCACAGTCATTGTCAAAATGCCCCTCAATATATGGTATCCTTTGTCAGCACCAACAGATCAGAGCATGCAAAGACTTTACAGCCTAAGAGCCAGTATCGCCTTTGTCCTCCTTTCCTTCAAGAAGGCAGCAAACTACAAGCACTGGAGGATGTAATCCAAGTGCTAATGCATTATTGATGTCTCCCTTCAGCTTTTTACTTACTAAAAGGATATCAAAGCTCATTTTGTGAATGGTCCAGACAGATTCTCTTTTGCTATATCCACAATTTGATTCACAAATATTTCACTAAGCGTTAATATTGAAGCAACATAGTGTTCTCTCTTTACAGGTTTAGCAAAAGATAATATACATGTTTTGGATTACACAGACTCATAAATAGATACAGTGATATGACACTCATAACTGCAATTGATGTTTGATTTTGTAATTTTAAAAAGGCAGAACTCATTATTAACTTGGAATACACTTTTTTTTAATATTGAAAGCCTGTTGAGATCACCGCATTTAGTCCTTACAGATAGTCTGCATAGTTCTTTGGCAGCACATACAAGTTATAGGACAGTAAGACTTACTTTATATTTAGCAATAACTCCTCCCTTCCAATATGCCTATTTGCATAAGTGAACTAACAAACCATCTGTATTGGAAATAGTCTTTACATTACTGTCAGCTTTGGGGCAGCGTGTGGCAGTTCCTTAACAGCATATATTAATTTATGCTGGTTTTGGAGCAGCAGAGACATAATTTGAAGCCCTCATACTGCAATTTTCTGGGTAGGAGTCTCTCCGGAACAGAAGGCTGAGTTTTTCTCTTTCAGTAAC
Organism: Cnemophilus loriae; assembly: GCA_013397755.1. Classification (NCBI taxonomy): domain Eukaryota; kingdom Metazoa; phylum Chordata; class Aves; order Passeriformes; family Corvidae; genus Cnemophilus; species Cnemophilus loriae. The sequence goes on along the minus strand of VZTF01008194.1, from coordinate 784,946 downwards.
GTACTCCACAAGTTTTGATGGCCAGAACTGCTCAGGATCTTCATCGTTGTCTCATCTTAAAGACAGACACCAGGTATATCTTAAAAATAGTATCAGATCTTTGCAAATTTAGCCCAAATGCCATCTCTCACTAAACAGCAGAGCAAAATTCTGCCTGCTAAGTCAGTGCAATGACCCAGCTGAGCTCAGAGAAAGGATTATCAACATTTTTACAGTGGCATGCTCTGAATGACAGGGTGCTGATCTTAAACTGACACAAACTGCAGCTCCTGACTGCACCAGTTTCTTCTTGCTCTGAATAGAGGTGGCAAAGCTACACATGCATGTTGTTTCTGTTCCTTGCTGGCTGTTTAGAAAGATTGAGTGACCAGGCACAAAGCCCAGAAGAGAGAGCTGATTTTTGCAATGTGATATACGTATTTTGCAAGCCAGACCGCAAACTGCTTATCACTTTTTTGGTGCTATATACATAAATATTCATAATTAATCTGTGTTAGAATAGAGTGTAAAGCTTCTAAAGAACAAAAATAGCCCCTTCAGGCATCTCATAGCAGTGACACTGATCCCCTGCATTCCTGAAATTAAAAAATGAGCTTCTTTGCATAGATTTTGCAGCAGTCTCTGGAGTTCAAGCTTCCTTTTTTGCCCTGTTCCTTCAGTTTCTGAGGGTGACCTTGATAGCAGAGATTGATACCTTGAATCTGGAGCTACAGAGGTGGAAACAAAGGCACCCGGTGAGAGATGACATTTCCAAAGCTTAAATCTCAGGGATAGTAACCTTCATTTTCCCTTCTCCGGATCTCTTTCATCTCTAGGCTTTTTTCCCATGTTTTGGCTTCAAGTACCAGCAGAATTCTGACAGTATGGCAGGTGGGAAGATCTATATGCATGTGCCTTCCAGATCGAAAGCCTGAATTCAACTGGGGGCTACATATCCTCAGAGACAACTTCATCTCTTAAAGGTGGAAGGGCCAATTAGCCAGTCCGTGGAACTGCTGGCAGCTCTTATCCAAACAACAGTCAGGATTGGTTTAGATTAAATAAATCACAGTTTATTCAACATCAAAAACAGAGTGTCTGTGGAAATGAAAATAAATTCATGAAGCTGTTCAGGCAGCCCCAAAGTCCAGTGGGTATTAGATGTATTTAATAAATAAAAGCAATCATTTGGACTGGGATGGCAGACAAATCTGACAGGCTGAGCTCTGCCAGGTCTTTTTTTTCTGTCCTTGTCTGACGCAGCTTTTGAATATGGTGCTCTTACTCCTGGGCTGTGTGGCTTGCCAAGCTGACACCTTTCTGGTGCACAGCTTCACCCTGCTGTACAAATGGGGGCCGTAGCTTCTGAAAATTGTCAACCTTTTTCCTTACTGAATGGGAATGCTTCTTCATGCTGCCTTATTATACAGTAAAGCCCATTTTTTAGATCTCACTTTATGTTGCCTTTCACTAGGGCTTTTTAACAGTCCTTGCAAATAGAAATTTGGCACAAATGTAAAGTTCATTCCCAGTCTCTCAGTGCACAGTTTTCTGGCTTGGCACATTTCCCTTCTAACCACAACACCTCATCATGCCCCAGCACCCATTCCACAGCATATTTAAGGGTCACTAAAACCACCTAGACAAACACGTATTAGCTGACAAGGCAGAACAATTTTAATATCTCTCTTGCCCTATAGATCTTGGTGGGTATGTCACAGGCACTCCTCATGTATTCTTTTTGGCTCCTTCCTGTGTCCTAGATGTGACCCACTCACTGCCCATCTGCTGCCTATCTTATCTTCCAGAGATTTCCCATTGTACCACTTACAGAAAGGAAACTGAGTATTTTAAACATGCATTCTCATGTGGTTTATAAACCTGCATTGTAGTCCCTTCCACTGTGCATCTCATAGCTCCTCTCCAGGTCTGAGAGAAGTAAAAGCCAGACTACTTTGGACGTATATACTGGACGCAGCCAAACAAATGCCATTTCTGCCAGGAGGAGATGTCATTGAGGGGGGACAAGGCACATGTATCTGCATCCACAGTGGCAGTCGCTGCACTGCAGTGTAAGCCAGAGATGTGAGGCAAAGGGAGTTTGTTAATTGTCTCTCATGGACATCTTGCACCCCCAAGAATGGGTAGGTTTCTCAATCCGGCATCAGCCAAGACTTCTCCAATGCAATGAATATCCTAAAATTCAGATTTAGCAGAGGCCAATACTTCTAGAAAATCCAAGTTTTGGGGTTTTTTGCTTTATGCATTCACACACCAAGCACCATTCTCTGCTCTACAGTCCTTCTAAACAATCTCTTACACAGCCCGAGTGCCTTGAAACTGGAGTGGCGTTTTTCCAGAGCAGCATGCCTGAAAAAGCAGCAAGCATGTTGTGACAGGAGTTGAAATACAAATATTAAAGTGAAGGTTGATGCTTCAAGAGTGTTCACTTGCCTGTTTGCAAGATTTTTATGAAGGATTTCAAATATATTCTGCTCTAGGGCACAGAGAGAGAAATGGATCAAATGAGATGAGCCTCACAAGAGGATAATGAAACATGAAGCAAACATGCCAAGGTAAGATGGTGCAGTACACCAGTCCTGATCAGCAGGAGAGCCAGTCATGACTGGATGCACAGAGCACAGGATGCAAGCAGGAGGAAGAAATATTGACAGGGCAGGGAGTTTGCAGGAGGCTGCAACTGAGGAGGAAGACCTGTGCAGGAGGCAGAGGAAACCAGAGGGGAGGCTCAGGCCGCAAGCAGAGTAGGAAGGGGCTAGAGCAGTTGTGTGCCTCCATTTCTTCTGCCAGCTATTCCTCCGAGAACAAGGAGGTGAAGGTGGGCAGCAGGGCCAGGGTGCGGGGGCAGCCCCAGAGCTCCGTCTGGACAGCGCAGCCCTCTGTCTCCGGCGCGCAGGTCCAGCGACCAGGGAGGCGAGTGGGGCATCGTCGGGCTGCTCCGTGAGGGAGCGCTTCCGCGGAGCAGCCTTCCTCCTCCTCCTCCTGCCCCTTCTGCTGCTGCCACCGGGCCGCGTCCCGCCGCCAGCCCGGGCGAAGTCCGGGCGCTGGGGAAAAGCGGGAGAAGCGGCCGAGGCTGAGCTGCGGGCGGCGGAGGCGTGAAGATGCGCTGAGAGGGGGTGGCCGGCGGCGGGGGTGCACCCGGGGCGGGCGAGGCGCACCCGGGGATGGGGAGCGAGGCTCACCCCGAGAAGAAGACAAGAGAGGGCACCCCGGAAGGGTAGGGGTTGCGAGGTCGTATCCCGGGAAGGGGGCACACCCGGCAGCTCCCAGACGCCCGCAGAGGCGCGCCGGGAGCCGCCGGGCAGTCGCCTGCCCACCTGGGGGGGCCGGGAGCGGCCAGGGCACCCCCCCACTCCGCCTCGTCTTTCTCTCCTCCCCTCCGCCGCCTCCTTCCCTCCCTCCCTGCCCGCCTGCCTGGGATGGTGGAGGGAGTCGGGAGCACCCGGCAGGGCGGCCCTGGGCGCGGGGGGCGGCTCGCCCCAGCCCCGGCCACGGCGCG